>JANAVB010005598.1:8762133-8768813 GCA_029216955.1 Iris pallida | reverse complement strand
GTGCACGTTTTCCGGTTCCGTTTCGGATACCTTCTTATTTCTTATCCCAAAGTCGAGCACCCGAGGAACCTTTCTGATTTCTGCCCTATTAGCCTTTGCAATTTCTGTAACAAAATTTTCCAAGATTATTGCTGCAGGTTACGAAAATACCTTCCCAATATTATTTCGCCGGAGCAAAGTGCTTTTGTTCAGGGGAGAGAGATTATGGACAACATCATTATTGCTCAGGATTATGGTGGCTTCTATGAGGGAAACCCAACCATGGTGGAAATGTTGCTATTAAGCTGGACATGCAGATAGGCCTATGACAGAGTCAACTGGCATTCCTCCTGAGGGTCTTCGGAGATTTGGTTTTAATGAGGTCTTCTGTGATCTATTTATCGCCTCCTGGCAGATACCCGGTATACGGTTCTACTCAATGGCGCTCTACTACTTTTTTCTCGGCGTCTAGAGGGATCCGGCAGGGGGACCCTCTTTTCCCGGCGCTCTTCATTATTGCTGCGGAGGTACTTTCTCGGAACCTTAAGCTCCTTCAAGAATCAAATAGGAGATCTTCTTTCACACTCCAATTGGGGGAACGCGTATCTCGCACTTGGCTTATGCGGATGATGATGTTCTTATTTTCACTTCGAAGGATATTGCTGGATTACGTGCTCTCCAGCAAGTACTGCATAGTATGAGGCTGTGTTTCGGACAGAAGATAATTATTCCAAATCTGCCTTTTATACTGCGACACCATTAGGTGAGGATCGTGCTCGGACTATTTTTTACTCTCTTCGAATTTAGTACCGGTACCTTGCCGTTCTCTATTTGGGTTGCCCGCTAACTTGCGGGGAGAAGGAATGCGGGGATGTTTAGCTACTTGCTGGATAAAATCCGTTCGAAGCTGACGGGTTGGCAGAACCAGATACTATATCCTGGGGGTAAGTGGTCCTTATTAAGAATGTACTTTCATCTATCCCTATGTACACATTGGCTGTCATGTTGTCCTCCCGGGCGTTCTCAGGACGATTGAGAGGATGTTTGCGGCTTTCTTCTGGGGTAGCAAGGATGGGGTGGCTAAGAGGAGTTGGCTGGCGTGGCGGTTCGTTACTCGGACTAAGTCCGAAGGAGACCTCGGGATCAAGTGCCTGAATGATTATGGATGCCTTTTCTATGAAGCTTTGGTGGAAGTGAGGCAGGGGAAGGGCCTTTGGGTGGAGCTTCTTAAATCAAAATATTTTCGTAAGCGTCATCAATGTGATGCGTTTATGACTTCCAAGTGCTCCCATATTTTGCGTCGGATTTTGCGGGGGAGGAAATTGGCGGAACGTTTATCTCGTTTAGAGAGTTGGGTGTGGTGAGGGCTCAGCGAGTGTGAGGCTTGGCTTCCGGGGGGCCCTCGGTTGGATAGTGTTGCTATTCCACCGGCTGAGGGAGTGACTTCCGGGACCAGGAGCGGAACAGGACGGACTCGGGGCCGGAGTCGAACAAATGCCAGGGAGTCTGCTGATGTCGGCCGGACGGGACACTTTGGGCCGCATGGGGGATCGGGTTGGGGGGGGAGGGTGCTGATTCGACGGCTTCACAGCGATTGGGCATTGGGGAGCTTCGGAGGTCGGCTAGATTGGCCGAAAGAAGGGTGGTTCTCTCAACGTATGGTGATTGTTCGGGCTCTTTCGGATAGGGAAGAAAGATCAGAGATTCGAGGGCGAGGAATTCTGATAATGGTGGTCCGGCTATTCGATCTTTTAGACAGCCACTGGTGGGATCTGTCTTTGTTTTTGGATCAATTTGGAGTAGAGGCAGCGGGGCGGCTCAGAGAGGCGAATCTGACATGTACTTCGGCTCTTGATTCTCTGGTTTGGGTGAGTGGAAAGGTTCTTTCACGATGGCTGCGGCTTGGAGATGTTTTTCGGACTTCTCACCCTACATCATCACTCTTTTCTATATTTGGGGCAAGTGTATTCCGGCGAAGTGGAGCATTCTGATGTGGCAGGTCTGTCACAACCGACTTCCTATTGATGACATTCTTCAGAAGATTGGCTTCCATCGCTTCCAGATGTCATTGCTGTCAGGTTGGGCATGGGAGAACCTTCAACATATATTTTCCACGGGGATCTTGCTATGACGGTTTGGTCTGCTTTCCGGGGTTTCTTCAAGGCACGGATGCATAGTGACTTTCTGGTCTTTCTTCAAAGGTGGTGTGGGTCAGGGCAGTCATCATCAGAGATCAATGGCTGGTGCGATCATTTGGGTGCTTTGGAAGAACAGGAACAAGCATCGATATGAAGGACGTGGTGCTGGGTCGACTTCTTGGTCGGGAGGTGAAGCGACAATTTCGGAAGTCGCTTTCGAGTTGTCGTCATCTTCCGTCTATTCCACATTGGGCTTTAGAGTAGTGCTTTTATTCCATTTCTTTCTTTGTACTTGTTACCATGAGGTCGGATGTACTCATTACCCTATTTATCAATAAAGGTAACGTTTTATTAAAAAAAAAAAGAATATATAGATATATATATATATATATTATATATTTATATTGGTGAACGCTCCCACCGGAATCGATCTCATGACCACTTGGGCCGCATGCATCTCTCTTAACCACTAGGCTAGAGGTCATTTGCTTATATTATATATATTTATATATTATATATTATATATATCTATATATCTCATTATGTGTGTGTGTGTGTATATATACACACACACACACACATATATATACACACACACATTATACACACACAGTGTGTGTGTGTGTATATATATACACACACACACATAATGATATATATATATATATATCTATATATATATATAGATATATATATTAATAATATATTATATATATATATATTATGTGTGTGTGTGTGTGTGTATATATACTCTTTATCAATAAAGGTAACGGTTTTATTATATATATATATATATTATATATATATATATATATATATATGGCGAACGCTCCCACCGGGAATCGATCTCATGACCACTTGGGCCGCATGCATCTCTCTTAACCACTAGGCTAGAGTCATTTGCTTATATATTATATGTGTGTGTGTGTGTATATATATATACACACACCACACATATATATATACACACACACAAAATGATATATATATAATAATATATATATATATAATATATATATACAAACACAAAGGTTTTTGAATCCTAAGGCTGACTGTGCCAAGATAAAGAGTGCTTGAGATTTAATCTTGGTGAATCAACGGTTGTGGGGTTTTATGGAGAATCCAAAGAGTGGGGTTTGCACTCATAATGGTTGTGGATGAACATTATTGAGAGTGGAATTTTATGGGGAATCCAAGAAAATTCACATCCAGCAGTGGTTAGGATTTAATATTTTGATGGGGGCCTCATAATTATTATTGTTCGTTTAAAATTGGGGGGTTCCAAGATTTTGAGGGAGAATACCTTAAATGAACCATGCCCTATGGCACGGGTTATGACTAGTATATATATATATATATATATATATATATATAATATATATATATATATATATATATATTATATATCATTATGTGTGTGTGTGTGTGTATCACACACACACACACATATATATATACAACACACATATACACACACACACACTATATATACACACACACAAAATAATAATAAAATAATAATAATAATAATAATAATATATAATATAATATATATATATATATATATATATATATATATATATATATATATATATATATTATATATATATATAGATATTATATATATATAGATATATATCTATATATATATATTATATATATTATTATATCTATATATATTATATCATATGATTGGTATCTGAATATATATATATATATATATATATATATATATATATATATATATATATTATATATATATATATATATATATAATCTATATGTATTGGTATTCGGTAATATATATATATATATATATATATATATATATATATATATATAATATATATATAGATATATATATATCTAATATATATATATATTACCGAATACCAATAACATAATGATATATATATATATTATAATATATTATAATAATATATATATACCGAATACCATACATATAATATATTATATATATTAATATATATATATTATATATATATATATATCTATATATATATAATATATATATATATATATATATATATATATAATAAAATAACTATATGTATATATATTATATATATTAAATATATATATATATATATAGATATCTATATATTGTAACGTGGGTGCACATGGGATGTTGAAATCAATTTCCTATTGGCCAACTCCACATGTGCATGATTTATGTAGGAATATGGAATATTTGTGTCCGTTCCAGGCTGTGCCACACCCACCTCGTTTCGAACCTGCAACCTCTGAGAGAATATGTCTCACTCTAGCCACATGTGCATGATTCATATTCCTACATGAATCGGAGGGGTCGGGGAGGGTATGTGGTGGAGGAGGGGTAGTTTTAAGTTTTGAAAAGAAGATTTTTGTCAAATTTTTTTTCCGGATATTAAGTTGTAAAAAAAAAAGTTTAAGGCTTTGTTTGGTAAGAAGGATGGAAAAGTTGAAGAAAGGAAAACCAAAGAGTTATTTTCCATCCGTATGGAAAGAAAATATTATTTCCTTCATTTTGTTTTGGTAGGATGGAAGAAAAAAGAAAGTGATACATTTTTCTTTGTTTGGTATGGAAAAAAAATGGATGGAAGGAAAATATAGATTTTACCAATTATTCATCAAATAACAATATTTATTTACCATTTGATTTTTTTTGAACTACTTTAAAATAATATAATTTCTACAGGTATAATTGTAAATTAAGATGAGTATACACTCTTTCTTCTACTTTTTCTTCCATTTTTTGGGTGATTGATTTTCTTAGGTTAAGAGGAAAAGTAAATCCCTCCACTTTTTCTTCCATCCATTTTTTTTTCTTTATACCGAACAATCTCCTATCAAACCCATCCTAAGGTATCAAATTGAAAATTTGAAATAGCAAAGGGTATCAATTGCAATTAAACATTTTCTATTTTATATGACTTGTATTATATTATTTCTTACTTGGGGGAGAAACAAATGGGGTGTATCCTGGCTGTCATTTGTATGCCTTAAACTATAGAATAATTTTATAGAGACAATTTTATTGACATACTTTATTGACACATTATGTGGCAGATGATTTGGCATTCCATGTCACCCGAATTAATTGAGAGCTTATTAATAGTTTTTTTGGTATGTCCAATTTTGTATGTATGGAAGGTTTTCAATCTTTGGCATGTGTTGCAATTTGCATGGCCAATTAATAGCCACACTTATTATCTTCTTTATTTTTTTCTGCTCATCTCCATTTCCTTCTTCTACTCATCTCCATTTTAAAACTTTTAAAACTTTGTACAAAATTATTTTACTTTCATTAGAGTCTGCTCATGGTTGACGAGGGTGGATTGCTTGGATTCTATATATGCAAGAAGATTGAATCTTGTATGGATTGTGAACTAATTAATTTGACATGGACAATTTTGGCAAGTGAATAATTAATTGGCCATGCAAAATTGTAACACATGAACTAATTAAATGGACATGGACAATTTTGGCAAGTGAATAGTTAATTGGCCATGCAAAATTACAACACATGACAAAGATTGAAAATCTTCTATACATACAAAATTGGACATACCAAAAAATAATTAATAATTCTTCAATTAATTCGGATGACATGGAATGCCAAATTACCTGCCACATAAGTGTGTCAATAAAGTATGTCAATAAAAGTGTGTCCCTATAATTATTTAAGAGCATCTCCAACCTATTGTCTTGTTAAGTGTTGTGAGTCTTAGGTGGCTCCTATGTGGCATGAGCCACAAGACAATGTCTTGTTTATGTGGCAAAATTATTTCTCAAAAGAAAATGAGATAGAAAAACTCTCTCCAATGCAAAAGTATTGAGAAGACAATAAAAAATATTTTTTCCAACTTCCAAGGCAACTTTAAGACAACTACTCATCTTCTTTCTTTTTTCTAATATTTTTTATTCATAATTGATGACATGGAAGAGAAGACATTGTCAAGTGCATTGTCTAGAACAAGACAATCAACTTCACAATGTCTTCTTTAATTTTTGCCCACATAAGCTTCACAATGACTTGACAATTGCATTGAAGAAAACTTTTGAATAAAATTTTGTCATTTTTATGTGGCATTAACTTTTTTTCCAAAGTCACAATAAGGTTGAAGATGCTCTAAACTAAATCATATGGAAAATGCTAAGTTTACTACCAAACTTTTACAACCTTCTTAAAACTCTCTCCCACCCCTTACACATGGGTCCCACCGCCACTCTCACCCCTGCTACAGGCTCCACCTGGCCCCACCATTTTTTCTCTCCTCCAATTGAAGTCCGACACGTGTCCGGTTGTAGGGGAGTTGTAAATTTTGGTTGTAGGCATAGCAAAGTTCTAATCATATTGGGTTCAGCTTTTAGGGAGTCTTGTTGTACCTCAATCATTGCTGCCGCCGTCGTCTTCTCCGTGTCTCCATCGAGTCGTGATTCTCGTGAAATTAGTTGGGGACCAGGACCCATCGGAACTAGCTGTTCTCCGCCACCTGCCCATTTGGCAACGAAAGGACCGTGGGACCCGCGGTTGTTTTCGTTTTTTAGTGGCGGTACTAG
>JANAVB010005598.1:8612133-8759633 GCA_029216955.1 Iris pallida | reverse complement strand
ATACTTTCCTATAAATTTTGTTATGGGAACATGTACCTAAACCGTTCTACAGAAACTTGGAAGGACCTAAACCAAATTTGACCTTCACTTCTAAAATCTTGACTAGATTTTTTTTTTCCCCCAACAATCAGAAGTATCTCACTCCTCAAGAATCTCATCCATGGGGCAAGTCTTGGCCACAGTTCAGGAGAAATTCCATGGTGATTCCCTTCTATTACTTTTAAATTAATTTTATGCACATAAAAATTCAAAGATTTTATTTATTAGCAACATTTTTTTTTTTGAATATTTAGCTGTTCTTGATCATGATTAGGGAGACAGTGGAAGGAGGCACAGATAAGGAAGATATCAGACAAGGTCTACGACCGCATCAGAGCCGACTCAGGAGACGCTGAAGGGCTCACCTTCGAGAACCTCTACATAGCCGTCCTATGCGTCTACAAGTACAACTTTATTTTGTTTTGTTTTGTTGTAATTTTGAAAAAAAAAGGAAAGAAGAAGAAATTTGGTACTATTTGTTGAAAAAAAAATTTGTTTACGTTTGATCAGTGATATTAACAAGCACTTGCCGGGAGCTCATAACGATCCCCCGACGAAGGAGAAGCTGAAAGCTATGATGCAGGTATATATATCTTATGATTTTGAGTTATTTTGGGTGTTGAATACTTCTGAATGACGTCTTGCTGGATGATGGAATTTTGGCCTGGTTTGGTTCGCGGAATCAGGACCTTAGGAAAGCCTGTCCATTGTTGATTTCCGAGAGGAAGGAAAATGGGAGGGAAAATGCTCCACCAACCCAAGGATTCACTACCCCCTATAAGGATTCACACCCTCCCAATTTCATGACATTTCCAAACGCCGGAAAGGAAATTGATTGGAATTGCAATTTCCCAAAGGAAATGAACGAGCAAAGACTCAGTCTACTTTCCTTTCCGCGAACCAAACGAGGCCAAGGTGAAGTAAGGAGTAGATTATGGATTTTTTCTTCGAAAAGAAAGGGCAGGTTTGGTACTGCCTAAGCTTATCAAAAGTTGTTTTCATCTCTACTCTTTATAAAGAGGCTTGAAAATGGCTCATAATGAGCCGTTTAAGCCATATGTATATCCTTACGTAATTTAAAAAAAATTCTAACTAATTGTTTAACTGCCTAATATTATCTAATTGTATCCAAAAATCTCTAACTCACGTGGTTAAAGTGAGAGACATTCTCCCTGGCTGGGTGGGTTCGATCCTGTAGTACAACGACAATAGTAAATTATAATTTAAATTATTCATCAACAATTTTTTTTTACGTGCGTGCAATGCATGTGCACATTAGTAGTAACTCATAAGGCCTTCTCCAATGGGAGGCTCTTCCTTTGAAAAATTCTATGATAGAGCCTCTCGCGTAGGAGAAAAAATTCTTATTAAAAATGAAAAGCCTCTCGTAGGGAAAAAAAATTCTTACTAAAATAAAAAGCCTCTATGTAGAGCCCCATGTCACGGACTTAGTGTTTTAGGCTATAGCCTCTCGTAGGAAAAGAAATCTTACTAAAAATAAAAAGCCTTTATGTAGAGCCCAATGTCATGGACTTCGTGTTTTGGCTACACTTCGACCCGTGCGGCGCATTTCTACTCGAAGTCCCGTGGCAGCCTTCCCCAAACGTTTAGCTAGATCGCTAAGACGTAAATGAGAATAATGTGGAGCAAAAGAGAGAGATTGCAAGATTAAAACTTTACTTTACTAGAGAGAGATTACAACTTTGGATGTTGAGAAACAAATGAGACCTCCCATATATTTATAGTGTCCATAGGGCTTACAAGAAACTTTTGAAAACAGAATATTCCAGAAATTATTTTAGGAAACTCTAGAACCTAGATATTTATAAGGAGGCTTCTAGAACATGTAGAAAGTTCATGAGTCTTCATGAAAGATCCTGAGTCTTCCAGATGATTCCACAATCTTCTAGAATATTTCTGAGTCTTCCAGAAGATTCCACCATCTTCTAGAAAATTCTAGAAGCTTCCAGCATAACCCCGCTCAGTGTAGAGTTACGCAAATCTGTTTCGATGGGGCAAAAACTTTTGGACGTGATACCATATAGAGTTCTTTAATGTCTATGTGGCATAAAAATTGGGTCCCACATAAGTATTTACTTACCATATTATAATAAAAAGTCATTGTTTTTTGTTTAATGCCACGTAGGATAGATAAATATAGGGACCAGCCATTATATATATATTTTTTAAGTTGGGTTTCTATATGAAAAAAATGACAGCTAGACATGGAAGCTTTCTTAAAATAACTTGACACGTATGATAGAATCCCCAAAATAGGAAGAACCATTGGAGAAGGCCTAAGCTGCTTTGTTGGTTGTTAGAGAGAGTTTGTTTTTTTGTATTGTATACTGCTGAGCACTTTAAAGTGCTCAAACAAGTGCGAGATCCACCAACTTAAGGTGTTTGTTTTTTACACCTAAAGTGCTCATCATCGTGCCGACATATAAGTGGTCAATTATAAGCTCAAATTTTTAGCTTATAATTTAACTTGTAAGTGTAAGAAAAGACCATTGTAACCTTCAAGAAATTTAATTATTATAAAACATATCTGTTGTAATTGATTGATAATTTTATTGATAGTCCTCTTGGCTTTATATAGCCTTACAAACAATCTTACAATGATTGAATATCCTGTGACATATTCTGGCATACCAAATATGTTACAAGATATTCCAATATTCTTTATGCTAATACAATCTACTAAATATGACATACTAAATATTCCAACGTACTAAATATTCCAACACTCTCCCTCAAGATGAGCGAAAGATATTCACTAAGTCCATCTTGTCACATCCTCTAATCATGCTCACAGAGGTATGTCCCTTGGTTAGTCCGTCTGCTATCTGATCCCTGGTCGGAGCATGGCCAAGCTCCAGGAATCCGCTATCTAGCTTATCTTTGATGAAGAACCTATCAATCTCGATGTGTTTGGTCCTGTCATACTGTACTGGATTGTTGGCGATACTAATAGCTGATTGGTTGTCACACCACAATTTCATCTTGGCTCCTTGATCCAGCTTCAGTTCTACCAGCATGTTCTTCAACCATAGCAGTTCTGCAACTTCCAGGGCTATAGCTCTGAACTCTGCTTCCGCTGTCGATCTGGCCACCACAGACTGCTTCTTACTCCTCCAGGAGACTAGGTTGCCTCCTACGAATATGCAATATCCTGAGGTAGACCTTCTGTCATCGGCACTGCTAGCCTAGTCAGAATCACAGTAGCCTTCAATGGTCACGTGATTGTTCTTCTTGAATATCATCCCCTTCCCGGGGGCACCCTTCAAGTACCTCAGGATCTGGTACACTGCATCCATATGACCCTTACGTGGGTCGTGTATGTAGCGGCTCACCACACTCACTGCAAAGCAGATATCAGGTCGTGTGTGGCTCAGATAGATCAACTTGCCCACCAGTCTCTGGTATCTGTCTCGATCAACTGGGTCTCCAGCCTCAGCCTCTAACTTGAACCTCTGGTCTATTGGCGTTGCTGCAGGTTCGCACCCCAGCATTCCTGTTTCTGTAAGAAGGTCCAGTGCATACTTCCTCTGAGAAAGAACAATTTTTTCTGCGTCTCAAGCGATCTCTATCCCAAGGAAGTAGCGAAGAAGACTAAGGTCCTTCACCTCAAATTCCCTGCCAAGTTTTCCCTTGAGTCGGGCGATCGCCTGTTCATCATTTCTTGTGATAATCATGTCGTCCACATACACCGCAAGCATGGTGATGTGGCCTCCACTCCGTCTGAAGAATACAGTATGATCAACATTGATCTGCTGATATTCCATCCCTATCATCGCCCTCCTAAATCTGTCAAACCACGTCCGAGGAGACTGTTTTAGTCCATAGAGGGACTTCTTCAACCTGCAGATCTTGCCCACTGTCTGGTTGGTGTTGAATCCTGGTGGTATCTCCATGTATACCTCCTCCACCAGATCCCCATGAAAAAATGCATTCTTTACATCCAGTTGGTGTAGCTTCCATCCACCATTCGCTGTCAAAGAAATCAGGATCCTGACAGTACTCATCTTTGCGACTGGTGCAAAGGTCTCGTCATAGTCGATGTCGTACGTCTGACTGTATCCTTTTGCCACCCGTCGAGCTTTGTAGCGCTCAACCTGTTCATCTGGGTTCTACTTCACAGTAAAGACCCACTTGCATCCGATTGCGCTCTTCTCCTCTGGCAGTCTCACTAGCTCCCAAGTGTGGTTCTTCTTAAGAGCTCCTAACTCCTCGAGTATTGCCGCTTTCCACTTTGGATCGTTCTTGGCAACCTGCCAATTGTTAGGTACAGTAAACTATCCAAAGATGCAATAAATGCTACATGAGAAGAAGAGATATGGTCATAAGAAACAAACTGAGCAAGGTTCCAACCATAACTGTCCGGAAGATTTTTCGCATTGCTGCGAGTGGTCCTCCGTACTGATAATGGTGTGGGAGTAGGGAGAATAATATCACCTGAAGGGGATAGTGGTGGTAGTGTAGGTGTCTCAGGAGTCGAGACGGACGCAGGCAAGGGACTTGGCACTAGCACTGTAGGTACTGGTCCTGCAGTGTGCTTCCCTCTCCTGTTGTAGGTAAGTAACTCCCCCTGAGCCGTAGGCCTAACACCTCTCATCTCCTCCCTTTGTTCCTCTTCACCTTCCTGCTCCTCCTCAACTGTGCCTCTATGCCAAACTTCTAAATCGGTCACCACCGAGCTCTCCTTCTCCCCCTATTGTCTCATACTGGCAATATTAGACGTGTGGTTTGAAGTTTCCTCCTGACGGTAGTATGACTCATGCTCCCGGAAGTGGACATCCATACTTAAAAATTTCTTCTTTTCCACTGGACTCTAGCACACGTACCCCTTCTGAGTCGCCGAGTAGCCCACGAAGATGCACTTGACTGCTCTAGGATCAAGCTTCCCAACTGACGGCCTGTTGTCCTTCACAAAGCATATGCACCCAAACATCTTCAGTAGGAGTATCCCACTATTATTGTCTTGCAATATTTCACATGGGGACTTCCATCCCAGGATCTTCGAAGGCATTTTGTTGATTAGTTGAGCTGCTGTCAACACTGTATGTCCCCACAGACTCTGTGGGACATTTATGTCGATCATCATGCTTCTTGCGACCTCCAGAAGATGTTTGTTCTTCCTTTCTGCTACGCCGTTTTGTGCAGGTATGTATGCACAGGTGGTTTGATGCTGTATCCCGTGTGATGACAAGTATTCTGCAAGTGTTCTGTTTGTATACTCCGTTCCATTGTCAGACCTCAGTACCTTCACAATTGTTCCATACTGAGTCTGGACATGTTTCTGAAAATTCCGAAAACAAGTAGGTACATCACTTTTATTTTTCATCAGGTACAACCAGGTGACACGAGAAGCACAATCAATAAAGGAAACAAAGTACTTATAACCATTCATAGTATTAGTGGCACATGGACCCCAAACATCAGAGTGTACTACCTCAAAAACATAAGAGCTCCTATGACCTGTACCAATATATGAACTCCTAGTAAGTTTGTCTAACTCGCATGATCACATACTAGTTTCTCTTTATTTGATTTTTCATAAATATCTGGATACAATTTACTTAAAGTGTCAAAGGAGGAATATCCTAACCTCCTATGATGGAGTATCAAAGTATCATCGGCCCTCATCTGCAGTCCTCCCATACCAGCCTTCTCTACCATAGACATCAGTGCTGAGTCCAGTCTTTCTCGATCCAGGTACCACAGTCCCTTATGCCAAGTGTCAGTCCCAAGTCTTCGTCCCGTCTCTTTCTCTGGAAGATCACCTTAGGGATATCAAAAGAAACAATGCATTTAAGTTGAATGATTATAGAACTAATGGACAAGAGACTGACTGGAAAGGATGGAGCATATAAAATATTGGATAATTTTACTGAACCTGTATAATTAACAGTACCCTTACCAACCACTGGCTGGAAAGTGCCATCAGCTGTCTGAATGCTATCTGCTGATGCTAGGTGAGTGTAGGAGGAGAACTCACTAGCATTCTCCATCATATGCCGAGATGCCCCCGAGTCGATAATCCAGTTTGACGATTTAAGGGAAGCAATGGATGCAAGAACAAGTGAGTCGTCAGTACCTTCTGATGGATAGACATACATGGCGGTGTTGCCTCCAGCGAAGAATGAGGTGGACGCCTCCTCTGTTGCGTCCCTCATGTCTCCATCATTTAACGTTCGCTGCTTCCTCCTGAACATCTCCAGCATGTCCACCAGTGCCTGATCCTCCTCGGTAAAGGTGCCGCCAGCTCCTCCATCTCCTTCTGCTACCAGCAGGTTCGTCCGATAACCTCCTCGATCGCCTCGTCGACCCCCACGACCACGGCCACGTCCTCCAAAATGTCCTCGTCCACCGAGTTGTCCCCGTCCACCATCTGAATCTCCCTCCTTAGGTGGTTTGGTGCAAGCATACTGATGGTGACCCATCTTCCTGCAGTTGTAGCACTGCCGGTTGTGCTGCCAGGCCTCTCCCTTAGATCCTGTGTCGTCCGAGCTGGTGGCTGTCAGTGCTGACTTTGCTTCAGGAGGACCACCTGTCCCCGCCTGCAGTCTGATGCGTCTCCTCCTGGATCATGGCTAAGATAGCCTCCTCAAGAGTGAGAATCTTCGATTGGACGAGAAGTAGGACCGTCCTCTGAGCAAATGTTGCAGTCATCCCTTTAAGGAATTTTATCGTCCTCTCCTGTAGACATACATGTTTCTCTTTACACTTCGGGTTCCCGCAGCTTGTCCGATCTGAGGTGTGATCGTAATCCAGCCACAGACGCTCCAACTCCGTGGCATACTTCTGCACCGTCTCCTCTCTCTGTATGGTGTCGCCGATCTTCCCCTTGATCTGGAAGACCCGTAAGTTGTTTTCCACACCATCATAGGTCCTCCCACACATCCTTCACCATCTCAATGTCGTATACTGTGGCGGCAATAGACTGGACTAAGGAGTTGAGAAGCCAGATGTAGATCACCATATGAGTGGACTTTCACTCGTCGTGTCCTGTCGAGCCCTCGTCCGGCTTTGTCTTCTCGTCCGACAGGAACCCCTCCAGGTTCTTTCCTGCGAGGGTTCGCCTCACCCGCCATGACCAACTCAAATAGGTAGCTGGTCCATCCAGCTTCAGATCGATGGAGGGAAGCTCCAACCTCGTCGACGTTCGTGTCGTGCTCTCACCAGCCGACATCTTCATCAGTTTCATCAACGTTGCAACCTCCGCAGGATCCAGCTTCTTGATGATCTCCTCCATCGATCCTCCTCTTCGATGATCACGTCACTCCCGTCACACGACTCACGTTCGTCCTCGTCGTCCGCTTCTAGATCCGAATATGTTTTTCATCAGATCTAGGCCTTCGGTGTCAACTTTCGGAACGATCCGAACAGCGGTGAGGCGAGTGCCGTCGCGTGCGTCAGTGTCGGCAACAGCTGCAGGAGCCGTGCACGCCGTGAGGGGGGGGGGGGGCGCCCGGCGCGCGTGCAACAGCACCGCCGCAGCCGCGAGGTACGTGGGGCCCGCGGAGGCTCCGGCCGCGCGCGCATGGGCTCTGGCCGCGTGTGGGAAGGGGGTAGCGGCTAGGGTTAGGGTTTGGTAGGAATAGCGGAGGGGTGGGTCGGTTGGTGGCGGCTGTGGGAGCGTTGAACACTTCTAGAGGGGGGTGAATAGAGTGCGTGTGTGCAGCGGAATAATAATCACCACTTAAAATATTTATGGCAGTGACTAAACAAATATGAAGCATGCAGTATATAAGTAAATGCGTAAAGTAAATGAGTTGAGAAGAGCAAACGCAAACACCAAGGTTTATACTGGTTTTCCTCTGAGAGGACTCGTCCAGTCTCGAGTACTCAACCCGATATTGAATCCACTATTTTGAATAGAGATTACACCACGTGTTTTGCATCGAAGAACACGAACAAACTTCAACACCGTCGTGTTTTAATTCGAAGCTCACGAACAAACTTCAACACCGTCGTGTTTTAATTCGAAGCTCACGAACAAACTTCAACACCTTTCTGAAGAAAGCTTTTATACTCCAAGCTTGTACAATTCAAATACTCCTAATCGGAAACCACCGACACTTAGAAAAATATGAGTTGTCTTGGGAATATGAAGACTTTAGAATAGATAGAGAAGATGAAGAAGGATTGAGTGTGTAGAAATGACAAAATCTTCTCTATTTATAGGAATTTTTAAGACAGAGTTCGGGCAGAACTCGGTAGGGTTAACGTTCATAATTTTGAACGTTGCAAATCCAAAGGAGTAGGAATTTGCTGCTGACCAGGAGAAATTCAAGTGGACTCTGGCCGAGTTCGGTTCCTTTGGTTCTGGTTCAACCTAAGTTGGTTTTTGGTTCAATTGGGTTTGGTTCGGTTTAAAGAATGAATCAAGATAGGTTGAGATAGACTTCTAATTGCCAGTGATCCCGACTCACAAATAATCTAGATTCAATAAATAGAAAAATACAGAATAAATATGAAAACCAATAGCTCATATGATGACGTCTTTTTCTTGACATTGAAGAAGCATTTTTCTTTGACGGCAATCGTCCAAAGATAAACAGATCTGGAAATCTGAATACCTTTCGGGGGCTTCGCCCCCGAACCCCCACGGGGGGCGCTGTCCCCTCGACCCCTGTCCGCTGACCGGACAACGGAACCCCCGATGAGAGGCTCCGGATAGGTCGTTGGGTGATTCAGAGAAATCTTCTTGTATAACGCCGTCTTTTGCCCATCATTAATTCTCCATTGCATATGTCCTGCTTTGACAAAGCTTGATCATGCTTACTGCATGTCTTACAAGAACATGTTAGACGAACAAAGTAATATGATACAAGCATAGCAATATTGATTTAGTGAACATAAGGACAATGCTATGTTTAAGTAGCGACAAGATAGTGATTATATGAATATTAGTGACTTCAATAGTTAAACTTAATTGATTAGCTATATTCAAAAATATGATGTAATCATTGGGCTAACAGCGGCTAGGGTTAGGATTTGTGAAAATCTGGATCTGATACCATGTTGTAATTGATTGATAATTTTATTGATAGTACTCTTGGCTTTATATAGCCTTACAGTCAATATTACAATGATGAAATATCTTGTGGCATATTCTAGCATACCAAATATGTCACAGGATATTCCAATATCCTTTATGCTAATACAATATAGTAAATATGACATACTAAATATTCCAACATACTAAATATTCCAACAATATCCATGCAATCTTAATCCCTTCTTCACGTTTTCATTAGTTCTAGAAACAAAAAAAACTAGTTTGAAACTTTCTAAATCATCAAATAATTTTGGTGCCAAAAATGGACTAAATAATTTCCGATGTCCAAAAAAACTAGTTTCCAAATTATTAAATAATTTTCAATTTTTATTGTTATTTGAAGGTTAACTTGAGGATGAAATAGTTTTATGTTGTGTTAGCAAAAGTATTTGAGAGTGAACTTATTTTTTCTTCATTTGGACTAGTAGATTTGAGTTTAAAATGGTATTTAAAAAAGGGCAAAATAGTCAATTTATACATTTATAATGTACTTTAAAGTGGCGAAAAAACAAACGACAAAACTTTAAAGTGTACTCTATATTTATAAAAACAAACAACATTTGCACTTAAACACCCCCTAAGTAATTCAAAGCAAAAAAGGTCTTTGGTAAAAACCTGCATGCTGGAACTGACTAAATTGCCCACCTTACATACAGGGGAAAATGTTTTATCATATATATTTTTTTCAATGTGTGGCAGAGTCAAGTTTATCATATACATTTTGTAGTAAAGTTAGAATGCTCTATCTAATCGATTTCATAGGTATGTGACAAATGTGGAAAACTATATGGGTTGTTGTTGAAGTAGAAATCATCAAAAATATAGTCTTAAACAGTACCTTGCATGCATTAAATTCAAGTATATTAAACAATACTTTCAAATAGCTTATTATACAATTGTATAAAATTCAACAGTAACTAAGTTACTGTAAACCCACTACAACAGAAATATTGGTTTCGTATGTCAGGATTACTTTTGTCACGATCAGTTGGTGCCAATTGCATGCTTAACCATGTTTTAGCAACCTTTGAACTTAGACATTGGAGCAATTGTGCCCAAATCTTGTCGAGAAAGTGTAATGTCAAGAATGTGAATACATGTAAATATACAATATCAACTCCGAACCAAGGAAGGTATGATTATCGACATAAGCTATGGACATGACATCGAAGCCTTTTATCCCAAATTTTTGGGGTCGGCACCATTGATATGATTATGGATATACAAACACATTAGTCTATATATGTGTTTATAAGATGTTAATAAAGAGCAAAGATACACTATATATAGTTTGGTTTCTTCTTTATTAAAAAGGAAATAACAAATAAATAGTTTCTTATATCTTCATCCTTTCTATATTGCAAAAAACCTGTTCCATGGTAGGGGGCATGGATACTCCAACAACGGGTGCTGTAACATATCTGCATCGGATATTTATGCGACATGGCACGGATATTCCAAAATACACTAGGACATGCCAAATAGAGTGTTTGTCTTGTTGTGGTGTCCATATTGTACAATGTTGTATTTGTACAACATACGCCTCAAGTTTATTTCATGCATTAAAAATAACTAACAAGTAGCATGTGAAGGCAATTGCAACCAAAGAATGAAGAAGAAAAGGTGAAGACTGTATGTCACAGAAATGTTGGACATATTGTTCCCATGTTCATTTTGGAAAGTTATAAATTGTGGGGTGTACATGAAAATATTTATTATCTGAAAAAGTATAAATTGACCAACATGTGAGAATAGTCCCAAAAGATTGAAAAAGCAATAAAATCCTAAGAAAGATGGGAACAATCCTTCTCTACCTATGTACAACAAGCAATGAAGAATGACTTTCCATTACTTTTGCAATTCAAGTGTTAAGGTTGTTGGTTTTAGATTTGCGTACATGTTTTCTAGTTGGGTTGCAAGGTTATGTAGACTATAGGGATATCAAAAAAAGTTTATGTAGACTAGTTGGGTTGCAAGGTTATGTAGACTATAGGGATATCAAAAAAGTT
Source organism: Iris pallida (assembly GCA_029216955.1). Taxonomy (NCBI): domain Eukaryota; kingdom Viridiplantae; phylum Streptophyta; class Magnoliopsida; order Asparagales; family Iridaceae; genus Iris; species Iris pallida. Next base: position 8,748,521 of record JANAVB010005598.1, on the reverse strand, counting down.
TAAATAAATGGTGTCTTGTATCCCCACTCTTATGGTCTCCTTTAATGCCTATGTTGCATTAGGAACTTTTTCTACTTTAGGACTCTCCCACCCACACACACACGCGCCCCTTTTGTGTCTTAAAGATGGCTATTGTCCACCATGTTTCGAAAGAGAGAATGAAATGCACGTCCATGTTCAACATCGGAAAGGAGTCCTAAGCACTCTAAGCCCATAGGAGAAAAAAGACGAATCTTATTTCTCCAACTAAGTAGCCCCCTCAGTGAAATCTGCTAGATTTCACATGCCCTTAATAGAAGCTACCAATCTTGCCTAAGCATGAACCACAAATAATATCTAAGCATTAAATGTTATGTCACCAGTTTTACTTTTTTTTAGTCATCAAAAGACTCCAAATATATGCTTCAAGGCATTTTCTTTTGAGGTGTGGGTCTTATCCTTAACAGTGAGGAACACCTCTCGAGTATTGTTATTAGCTCTCAAGTGAAGCTTCCTTATAAATATCATACTTTCTAGAATTGGCTGACGCCATCGAATTTATGTAGCTATAAATTCACAACATTCATCCATCTCATATTATTCCACTCAAAACTATCTATTATGGGTCGACAAGTAAATAAACAACAGTATATTATCGGTGGAGGATTCGACGATGTTGAATATTGTTCAATTCAAACCTAACAAGAAACAACAATTAAATTATGCCTAAATGCGCTATATATATATATATATATATATATATATATATATATATATATATATATATATATATATCCTTTTTTTGTTTACCAAAACGGATTTTTTTTGAAACTTTTCGAAACCCTCTAAAGTGCGGATAATGATACTCATAAGGGTCTGAAACTAATTGCAATATTGATACACATACAATCATTTTTCTTCGATTTTGGTTGAACTTATATTTTGTTAAAATATAGCTTGAAGAGTTTCTCCTGCTCAATATTTCGTACATTTTTTTTTATCATACCAAAGGTTTCTTTCACTTTTTATAGGTGTTTGGCATTCGTGCAAATATCTAGTTTTAGGTTATCCGTAGTTTCTATTTGAATACTTCTAGATTGTTATCTAATTGGATTTAATCTTTAATACTCATTAGCAATTTCCCTTGTTTATAGGGACTTGTTTTCTTCTTAGGAATTCTCATACTATATACTATTTTATTGGTTTTGATGTTGAGTCTTGATGTATTTAAGCCAAGGCCGCGATAAAGAAAGGGTATCAAAATATTAATGCATCACAAGTGATAAAATTGTTCCGACCGACGTAAAGAACGAAATGATAGGTGAAAAAAGGGTATGTATTAAACTAACGAGAGAGGCGAACGAAGTTAGTCTTGTTCACCCGAAATCGGCAAACTTGATGTGAGCATTTTTCTTTTCTTTGTATAAAGGAACATTCCAACAACTTTAGGAGGAAAAAAAAGGCATTTACCTATTACAGGAATGGTGTGATTTGATTTATTTTTCTTGTTTTTTCTTTTTTATTTAGCACTCACCACAGTCTTAGAATAAAAAGAAGTTTGGAATAGAATGAGTGAAGAAGGACAATGCCGCTTGTAAAGCTCTTTCATCGAGTGCATCATCATGACAAGACTCGAGGAAAGAAGTCCCGACTAACTCCTAGCCAGCAGTTGCGGTGAGAGGCTCTGAATAAGAATGTCATGGTGGTACTACGACATACGATTTCTCATATAGAATAAAACAGATCTGCAGACCTATTGAGAAGCAAACCGATCGACTGGTATTTAAGAGAAGAAAGAAAAGTTATTCTTCTTCTATCTATCATGTTCGTAAAGTATGCATTTTGTCAGTTCCTCAATTTTCTTTGTCGTTCTCATAGGGAACTTAGTGTAGTTGGTTCTTTCGTGGTAAGCTCTCTGACTACTGGCTTGGTTAGAATAGAAAAGGAAACCGGTAGCGAAGACGAAAAGTTCCTGTAGGGTGAAACGGACTAGAGTGAAACCAGTAGCGAAGGTATTGGACTCCCCAGGTAGTAGCGAAGTTCAAGCCCTTCACTACTAGGTTTTTCTTCGAAATAACCTTACATATTTCCTTTTTCTTGCATCTTTTCCATATCTTGGTATCAACAAGATAGGAAAGAACAAGAACATGAGAATAGTATTATACGCATACCCCAGTGTTATAGAAGCTCATGGATGGACCAACGAGTCAATTTACTAGAATTCAAAAAGGGTTCTTTCCCGAATGGTGTTAAAGACAACTAAGAGTTTATGATAGGTATCACGACTAAGCTTTTCCATTTTATCAGTATTCGTATTGAGCAGTTAAGGGAAACATTCACAAATTATAATGGCGTGTGAAACGGTGCTAACGATGGTAGACAGTGGTGGGAACACAGAGAGGTAGTTCTTACAACACTTCCGCAACAAGATTTGTCAAACTCGATTTCTCCGTTATGGAAAATGAATAAGCTAATTGTGCATGACCAAAAGGTTACACCATCATGATTGAATTTATTCCAACATTTTTTGGGTTCAATGGGTTGCACCACCATATGTCAAGCTTTAATGATATCCTTAATATTAGGAGAATACTGAGATGAAGTGGCTGCTTGTGGAGATGCTTACTTATGGAATCATGAATGATGATCATTTAGTGTCAGGTCTACCAGTATCCTCACTGTCACAAAACTTCTTGGTCATAGTATTCTGATAAATGAGGATACTGGTAAGGCTCAACACTCGCCGGTTCGTCGGTATAACCCCTTAACCTAAGGAATATGCGATCATGCAGTCGTTGTGGGTTAAGTTTTTTGGTCATGCACAACTAACTTGTTTGATCTTCTCACTGTCATTAAAACGTGAAAATTGAGTTCGACGAGTTTTGTTGCAAAAGTGCCCTTGGATTCACCAATTTCTGTTTCTCCAGACATGCTAGTAGGGTATGTGCATGTGATCTATTCAGTTCAACCACATCGTATTATTCCAAAACGACACTTAAGTGCAAACTGCATAATACAAACTGAACCACCACATAATCTCAAGACCATGTTCGACTGAATCGTATTACATTTGTTTGATTCATTTAAACCTATTGAAGATTAGATCAAGACGTTTGTAATATGATTGTAGGCATAACATATAGCATCAGATTAGCAACATAACATAAACACCACTAGAACAATGGAGCATCGGAACGGATTATTCGCATTAAATACCAAAATATCATTCCATTAATAATAAAAGATCAATGTGTGTGTGTGTGTGTGTGGAAGAGTTGTAAATATTGTAAGGTTCATGCAGTTTGAACCAAACAGTTTTCCAGGAACCGGAACTGAACAATAAAAGCGCAAATAACAATTCCAAAACTGCCAGACCATCTTCCAAGAACTGAACCAAATAGTCTAATTGGGTTCGGATCAATTTTATGGTTTGAACTGCATACTGAAACCCCAAACATTAGCATCACTTTTGCCACTTAGAACTATCAGTTTTCCTATAAGTTTCTCCTGCCGCAAGCCAAATAGATAAAATATTGGTAAACTAGAACATTGAGTAGGTCAAAAAGTTTAGTTATTTTACCTATCATAAACTCATCTTTATTAATATTTTGAAAAAAAAAAAATCCCACTTAAGATTATAGTGAATCGACTGGATGGTCCATACTTGAGCTCTGATATCATTGGACAACGCGTAGAGTACCTTACCCAGGTTATTGTTGTGTCTATCTTGTTGAAAGCTATTATGGATAAACAAGAAAAAAAAATGAAACACATAAAGCTTGTTTTAGTGCATAATACCTCGAAAACAATTTTTTAACTTTGTAATAGATTGTAAATTGATAATTCAACCTTCCCTTTTATGAGTCCTTAGCTTAAAACATCAAAACTAGTACCCTTCCTGATATTGTGAGAATCCTCCAATAAGAAAATAACTTCCTATAAACTAGGATAATTGCTAAACAATACTAAAGGATAAATCCAAATCCAATCAGACAATAATTATTCAAATATCTTGTGGAATACTTGACCATCATTGTAACTCTGGAGTTTTGTTGTCGGTCTTTAACATGATATCAGAGCCAACCAAGCTAGTAGGTTCTATAAAAAATAATGTGTATCGGAGCATCTGATCTAAAGGAGCATATTGGAATCATATAAATATGTAACCCTCATAAATTTAGAATTTTGGTGTAGCGTGTTGGTATTTTGATATAAAATTTGAAAAAATAAACCTGCAACTTTTTGGAAATTTTTATTTTTGTGTTTGTTTTTACGTCGTCGTTTGGCGTCGAACATTGCACAAAGTTGATCATGAATGGAGAACCAAAATTGATCATTAATGGGAGAAACTGAAAGCTTATCATATAGTTAAATTTTAGTCCCACATTGGATAGACAAACACCCTTCATGTGCTTATGTAGGCTTATATTACCTATAAGGGGGGGGGGGGGGGGGGGGGGGGGGCGCACACAAAATCTAATCGGGCTTTGGCTTTCGGGTTCCGGAAATTATTTGTGTTGTGTTGCTAACTTTTGCTATAAAAAGTTTGAGATCTAATTGTTGGACCCAAATGCTTAAATCGGGCTTCTTTGTTTGATCCTTCCACTCTGCCACCTTTTTGTTTCCATTACGTTATATTTGTCCCCATCTTGTCCTTTTTCCCTCGAGATCGTAAGGTGTACGTCCGCATAACACAACTCATATCCGTCTTTTGTTTTCTGAAATTTCTCTCTTATAAGAGAGTAGTCATGTGTAGGATCTCGTGGTTGGCCTCTCTCTTATATAAAAGAGATCGGTACAAGTTTTGTTTCTGTGGGCGTATATTAGAATATTTTACAAGAAAAAGACCGAGTTGGAATGGGTATAAGGTAACAAAAATGAGAGAGTGACGGAGTAGAATGGTCAAAGTCAAATGATGGACCCAAAATCAAGTAGTGGACCTGTTAGGTTGGGTTTGATAAAGTATTTGGACCGAAAAATTAAACTCCATTTTTTTGTTAAAATCAAGTGCACAACACAACTAATTCTTGAAATCCGGGCCGGTTCAATTTGTGCGCTTGTGGTCCACAATCCCCCTAGATTTGATTCCAACAAAACAAATGTAGGATTAGAATTTAGCTATATGAAGTTTTGAGCTTTTCCCATTTGGGATTTGATGTGATGCTCAAATGGCGATGTAAAAAACCAATAAAAATTCAACAACAAAGAATACAAGTTCTTATTTATTTATTTATTTTTTACAATTTGATCTCAAAATTCCAACATATTAGCAGGGATTTTAACATGGTATCTGAGTAACTGATGTTCAAATCTTGTAGGCGGCATTTAAGTGGATTTTGTAAAAAGTTGTACCTTTGAGAATCCATATCTCACCCTACAAATGGGCATTTGAACTGCATGATTGTTTTGGAATAATCAAAACATAAACCTCAACCCTTGTAACTCATAGAAATTTGTGCTGGCCGTAAAAAACTAAAAATAATTTTTAACAAAATGAAAACTAGCAATAATTTGAAGACTTAGCACAATCACATAACTGTAACACGATTCTCTAAACTTCCCTTAATGAATTCATTTAAAACTACCCTGACACACATACTCTTCACTTCAAAGTTCCTATTATGCACTTTTACACCAGAAATCCAGAACATGTCTAATTATACATTTTTGTTTCACCTCATCATTTGTGTTTTTTGGTAACTATTATGCACTTTTGGGTTTATTCCACTAGTCATAAATTTTCATATCCACCTCGAGTTCAAAACTGAGTTAGGTCACTCCCCATTTGTACTATGAGCATGCCCTTCGGAGAGTAGATATTTGGACTCTTATACTGGAGTAACTATGATGACATTTAAGAGTTCAAAGCTAAGTTTTAGTACCCAAGTAAACATTTAAAACAAAATCTTAGTACAAGTTCACTATTTGTCCATTTTTTACATATGCACAAAGGATGTTTCATCCTAGAAAAGAGTGAAGATGTGTTATTTGCCGACTAATTTGCACGGAAACGGAAAAAAATGGTGACCTTATCTGCATCATGGCCGTAACTGTGTCAATGTCCGTATTCATGCAACATAGGTAACTAGTTTTGTAAGTATTTGAAAATGTTTGTATCATGTATCCGTATTGTGTCCATGTCCTTATTCCTGCACGTAGTGTGCCGAAGACTTTTGTCTAGAGAAGGGGTAAGGTGGGTTATGTGAAGAAGTGTTAAATCCTTGAGGGGTAGAGTTTGAACTTGAATGATTTTATGCTTCTTGCCTTCTTGGTGCAACCTGGAGTGGGTTTCTATAGCCTAATAATCTGGTACTACTGGTAGCTATAGAAATTATGATACTACCTAGGAAGCACACACTCCGAAAGATGAGAGCAATTTCCTATATCAGACATGACACGGAGTAACTCCAAACTACACTAGGAAGTAGGAAATGCTAAAATCTGTTTTGTGTCCATGTAGTTTTTGTTTGTATGTTCATGTCATTATTATATCGTGCATTCAATCGCTCCGCAATAGATGAAAACCACTCTTCTTGCATACATACATGCAGGAGTATGACATCAACCTCGACGGGCTACTTGACCGTGAAGAATTTGCAGAGTTCATCAGGAAATTGACACCAGACGCTCTTTCCGCGATCAGCCTCAACCTGATAATCGCACTGATCTTGGCACCCACTGTGGCTTTGGTCACAAAGAGAGCCACTGAAGGAGTGCCTGGCATCGGAAGGGTCGTGCATAAGCTGCCTAATTCCGTCTACGCATCCATTGTGACTCTTGGGGTGGTGCTGGTCCAAAAGTCAGGCGAGGGCTGTGAATAAGTATGCACTGTCGCTTTGGTGTGTAGTTTGTGAAGGAAAACAATGGACAAACTCATTCTTAGTACTTGAAGAAGATCTACACTCATTTTGCAATATGAATTTATTGTAAATTAGCGGCAATTTAGACAATAAATATAATGTTTTTTTTACTGAAAACTTTCTGAAACAGGAAAACATGTAAAATATTGTCATATTTCCTTGCCTGTCTTTGTATATTGGCATTATCTGTTGTGGAATTTGACATTTTAGTGTGCCAGGAATGTATAGACTATGGTTGATTTAAGGATTTGAATGGTTTACTCATGATTCTGTCATCTTGCTAAAAATATATATCATATACATAAGGAGAAGAATAAAACTCTGTCAGTCTTGATGTGGCCCGGTTCAGGCCCGGGTAAATTTTGTAGGAATGTGCAGTAAGCTCTTTACACCGCAAGAACTGAACCAAAGTGAATCAGAATGTTCGGTTCGATCTTTCAGGTACGACCCAGTAAACAGAAACGAATGATATGAACAGAAGAAGCTCGTAGCCATAGCCCTGAGCATACAGATTTCTGCAAGCTCGTCGACGATGGAAGTTTCAGTCCACCATTCGCGAGAGCTTCTCCTACGGGACAAACTTACGACAAACTTACTTGATAAGAAAATATATGTTTTGTTCTCTTCTATTCTCTTTCACTTAAAAAAAATTAATTTCTCATTTGAAAAACAAACATATCTCTAACTTAAAGATAAGTCTATTCATTTTTTTCATTTTTTAAATAGTGAGAGATTTATTTATGTTAAAAAATAGAGATACATAAGTTAATTTTATATATTTTTAAAATAGAGATATATTTTTTTGAATATACCTTTAAAAATTATATTTAAAAATATTAATATTAATTTTAATGTTAATTTTAATATTAATATTAATCTTAATTTTAATATTATTTCAAATGTTAATTTTTTGGTGTGTAAGAAATGCCAAATTTTTTTTAAAGAAAAATATGACGGCACAGAACTTTGAAGAGGCACTATGAAAGTTGTTATGGTAAGGATTTCAGTAGATCTTCAAGGATTTCAATAGAAAATTTTACTTGTTCTTCTGCTCATAACAAAACCAACTTAACAAAATATATTATTTGTCATGAACAACCAATTACATTTTAAGAGAGTGGATCATATTATGACTATGTAAGTAGTACACTAAATTTTTATTTTACTAAAGTTTCTAGATCTACTATTAGAGCAAAAGCTGTTAAATTTTTGGAAAAAATAAAAACAACTTTCAAAGATAGTTTTGTAAATATTAGTATTTTTCTTTAACTTTTGATATATGGACTTCTAAACAAAATTATCATTTTGTTTGTATCATGATACATTATTTAGATGGAAAATGAGTTTTACAAAAACGAATTCTTTGTTTATGACCGTTGGAATTTTCATATACTAGATCTGCAATTGGTGGAGCCATATTACAAGCTTTATGTGAATGATATTCATAATATTTGTTTTTACTATTTCTTTTGATAATACTAGTAATAATAATACTTCCTGTATCGATATTATAAGATCTTAATTTCTGCATATAATAGAAGGATGACTTTTTCATATAAGATGTCAATGTCATATTGTTAATTTAATTGTACATGAATGTCTTTAATTTTTTTAAACGAATTTAAAAATATTAGAATCTCCAAGTAGACAACAAGAGTTTAAAATATTATATGCACAATATGGTTTGACATTTAGGAAATTTGTTAAGGATGCACTACATAGATAAAATTCTACCTATTTGATATTGAAATCTTGTATTAAATATAAAGATGTTATTACACAATATATTAATGTTAATTCAAATTTGATTACAAAATAACTAAGAATGATTTGTTAGTTGCTACTTCAATTTATGAATTTTTAGAATTGTTTTAAAATGTTACATGTATTTTATCCAGAGTTTATTATCCAACTTCTCCTTTAGTTTTAACATAAATTATTAATATTTCTCAATTATTTGCAAAATATGAATTGCTCATGATTTCGATTATGTCATTTCTAGGATGGAAATAAAATTTGTAAAATATTGGTGTGAAATATCTCTTTTATATTGTTTGGGTGCGATTTTAGATCCTAAAGTCAAATTAGATTATGTATTTATATTGTTAGACGGTTTTTATGACAATATGAACGTTGAGGTAAGTAGTTTAAAAATAGAAATTAAAGAATATTTAGATACTTTAATTAGTATATAAAAAAGAGTTGTATCAAGCCGACTCGGTACAACCGCTCATGATAGTAGTAGCTATAGTTTATTTTCAGGGCCAACCCTGGCCCAGGGCGGTCAGGGCGACCGCCCAAGGCCCTCGGATCATGAGAGGCCCCAAAAAAGAACTAGTATATACCATAGGCCCCTTCAAACACAAAGTTATTGTGGTGTAGTGGTTAGTACTTTAGATTTCTTACTAAAAATCCTAAGTTCAATCCTTGGTTGTAGCATTTTTAAAGTTTTTTTTTTAATATTGTTTATATTATGTATGGGGGCCTTATTCTGAAAGTTCGTCCTGGGCCCCCATGAGCTCAGGACCGGCCATGTTTATTTTCTAAGTTATTTCATGCTAAGAGTATACTGCAAAGTAAGAAAGACAATCAATTCCCTCACAACTCAAGGATTTTTATTGTATTTAAACTCTTATGATGAAGATGATGAGGATTCCGGATCATATTTTTCAATTTTATAATTGTGGAAAAGGCACGAAAAAGAAGTTTAACGTGTGATATTCTAATGGTTCCGGTGTCCACGATAGTATCGAAATATTGTTTTAGTGCAAGTTAAAAAATGCATGCTAAGCAAGAAGAAAAGTAGAATAGTGTCGAATATTTCGAAAGTCTGCTTTTGTGTTCAAGATTGAGTTCGTGCGGAAAAAAACAGACTCAACACTTAAGAGAATAAGGTGACGACATAAATGAACTAGACTTTCAGTCTCTTACTATGAACGACCCTACTGGAGTAAGAGGAGCTCAACAATGAACCGGCCAAAAGACTTTAAGACTTGAAGGTCAAATAGTACATAAAATATGTAGTTTTATTTTTTTTTAATTTTACCAACCTTTTTTATTACATTATTTTTTTTTCCAAATTTTTCTTAAGCAATTATTAAATTACCCTTTTCCCTTTACCCATTTCTTTTTTTGAATTTAGTTTCCACGGGCCAACCTGGACCTAACCGTAAATCAGTCCGGGGCCATCCGGTCAGGACCGACCCGCTATTTCTTCGATTTTGAGCCCGGAATGGGTATGGGTTTAGGATTTTTTTTGGCTCGACTCGGCCCGTCTTCATCTCCGTCAAGTCCAATCCATCTGCATCTCCGGCCCGGCCCTACCCATAATCGATCAAATTCGATCAACTCTGACCCGGCCCAATAGATACCTTGATCTTATGAGCACATACCCAACAACCTGTGTTACCAAGCATGGACGTAGTTTGTTACATGTCCAAGATATGGAAATTAGGACTAAACCACTAAAATAATTGACCGAAAAAGAAGGATGGTGGAGAGAAAAGCTCAATTCTTTGATCAGTGTCAAATCAGTAATTAATTGAATATATGTGGTGGACGGATCAATCATCAAGGTGGTCATTCACGGGTCACGTGATGCACGTTCCAGATGCATACTTGACGTGGTACCTCGAGGTGCGATGTCGTGGTCATGATGGTGTTGATGTTCTTGGAGATGTGCAATGAGCAACTGTTCAAGACCCAACTGCAACGATTTGTCGATGCAGAACAGGTCCTGAAATCGGTTTATACGAAAGATTTAGAGCATACCACAATATCATTTATGTTCTTTCTTATTCGGAATTGTCGCTTTGCTTATTGACGAAATCAATTTGATCCACTTCCCTTTCATCTAAATTATCAATTTCTAATAATTTAGTAATTATTTTAATTTGTTAAACTAATCATTTAAATTTTTATTAGTATTTAAATTATGTTAATTTAGTTCCTACATATATACTAAATTTGTTGGATTTATCTAATTAGTAGTAATTAATAATAAATAAAATAATTAATTATTATTTGAAATAATATAGTTATTTTGTTATATAAGTAAGATAATTAATTAGTTAACAAAAATTAATTAATATAATTACTTGTAACTACTATTCATCTTAAACTAATAATCATAATAGTTATTATTATTATAATATACTCTTTCACTTTTTACTCCCTAACTTTTTTTTTTATCCATATTAAACACATTTATATTCTACTAGGAGACAAAAAAGTGTATGCATTTTCGTATACTTTTCATACTAGAAACTGAAAATCCACATCTTTTTCAAAAATACCTAATGAACCAAAGGGAAAACCGAAAGCTAGATCGATGCTGACGTGTCCCCCATTGGTCCCAGTCCCTCTGTTAGTATCGGAACACACGTTCGGACAATAGAAAGCTGCCAGGTGGTACAGTCTGGCCCAGCGGTCCCTCCTTCTATAGAGTTTTGCTATGCCTACAACCAAATGCTTACAACCCTCTTACAATTGCCACGTGTTAGACTTCCATTAGAGGAGGGGGGTAAGTGGTGGGGTCGGATGGAGCCCATGTAGCAGGGGGTGAGAGGGGAGGTGGGACCCGGTGGGATTCATGTGTAAGGGGGTGGGAGAGGAGGAGGTAAGAATTTGGTTGTAGACTTAGCATTTTCCTCCTTCGATATGCACCCCAATTTTTTTATTTTTTATTTTTTATTTTTTATTTTTATTTTTATTTTATTTTATTTTATTTATTTTTTCTTTTTTACACTTGTGATTTAACAAATAGAGGGAGAAAACAAAAGATTGAAAAAATACTTTCGCAGATAGCCCCTTCCATGGGTCTTTTGTTTACATTCTCTACAGCAGCATCAGACGGCGACCAAAGAAAACGTACGTGTACTCAAACGATCAGCGAGATTCACTTTCTAGCAAACGCATCCAAATTTGACTCCTCGTCGGAATTTCTTCAACCCACCCACGCAGATCAAAAGACTCGCCGACTCGAGAGCCTCCGATCGCCGACCCAACATCCAATTCCTCGTCCCCCTCCGCACGATCCCTTCAATTCCTCGCCCAGATCCGAACGAATTCGGCTAGGGTTAGGGTTTCTGGTCCGATGGCGACAAGGAACCGGACGCCGGTGTACCGGAAGTACCGGGACGCTCTGCGGAGCGTCAGGGTCCCCAGCGTGCCGTCCCCCTCGTCGTACTCCGGCCCGTCGACGTCGTCGTCGGGAGGAGGAGGAGGTGGTCCAGTGATCGAGATGGTCAGAAGCTCGCTTCTCCATCCGAACCACCGCTCGTACGCGCCTCTCAGCACGGAGGATCCGGGAACTTCCAGGTCTGGAATCTTTTGGAAACCCTAGGTTTATTTTTCGGACCGGAATGAATGGATGATTGTAGATCTGGATTTTGATCTGCTGCTCGTTTGTCGGTGCGACATAGTTTATGCCTGGATTTTTATCGCTAATTGTGGAATCTTTCGTCGATCATACAAAATTTGTGGAGTTTATTAGTACATAATCTCCTTTCGAGGATGCATTCATGAATACAATAAGTTAAGAAGCATAGGAACTCGGAGAATCAGACCTTTCCATGTCATGTTGTGTTAGACTTAGACATTCCGAAATACAATGGGACACATTGAAATTGCAAGGTTCGCAGTATAGGAATAGGTATCGGACCATTCCTATGAGTATCAGGATCAGCGGTATCGGAGGCTTCGGATCGGAGTATCGGATTTTTTGGTATCGGAAAACAAATAATTATTAACATTTTAGAAAGTGTATTTTATACATTTATGCATAATTTTAAGTATTTTCAGTGTTGATTCTTAGCCGTTTTGAGATTAAATGAAATAGTAGTCACCATTATCAATTGGTTTACATGCGATAGATAAGTTTTCTTCTTTTGCATGCTTTTACAACCTTATTATGCTTCTACACCCTTGTTGATTGGTCTTTTTCGTTCAATTTTTTTTTTTTTTTTTTTTACCGAATTGACCGGAAAAGAGGCCTCAATGTCGGTGTTGGTCAGTATCGGGTATCAGTCGGTATCGGATCAGGACATGCCAAACTGTATCGGTATTGGCCATATCGGATCCGTATCGGCCGATACTGCAAACTATGTGAAATTGTTACCGTGTTGTGTTGTATTCATGTCCGTGCTACATAGCCGTGACGCTTTGATTTGTTATTCTCTGCTATAATTGAAATATGTGGCATATTTCTGATGTTAGTGAAAAACTGAGGAGTTTGCCCTTAGGCCTCCTTTGGTTCGTGGAATCATGACCTTGGGAAAGGAAAGCCATTCCTTTCCTGTGTTTGGATGCCAATAGAAATGAGGAGGAAAAGGAAAATGATTCCCAAAGGAAAAGTATAGGGGAAAATAGTATGTGTCACCAGGAGGAAGAATAAAAGTAAACACGCGATGGATGACTAAGATGTATAATGCACAATACATTAAGTAATAAAGAATGTCATGTATGGATTAATGGTTTAAGTTTTGCCAAATGAACCCTCAATGATTACTTAGTAAGTTTACATGTGCTGTGTGGCCGTGTGGGTAAACAACCTGAGAGTATGATAAGGAGATAGGGTTATATTGATCTTCTATTTTCTTTAGCTCCGTGCTTTGTAAATCCTTCTTTCGTTGTGTTATCGTTTGACTACAGTGCCTTCGTATTGTTGGCTCCTTATTAAGACAATGTAATGTCTTGTGTTTTGGAAATGATTCATCCTTGTTTTCTTGTCGGATGTGAACTCACACTTAGGTGCCAAGGTCCTAGGGGGCTAGGCACAAAGCACAAAATCATGGTGCTTGCTTGAGCAAAGGAAAGCACATGTATAATACTAAGATGAACATAGGCCCTCGGCCTCGATACTATTGTGTTATGTTCCCGATTGCACCATGCGCACAAAACATGGAAGCTTCAGTGCCTCTTGGACCTTGGGTGGGGAGGGTCGATAATGGTATTGGGTCTTTGTATAAGCTCGCAATTGGTGCAGTAAAAGCAAGGCGTGTGCGTGGCTGAAGCGAGACACAAACTCCCTTAGCATTGAGCTTCTCGCCTATGCGCATGCCTTGACGGGCTTTTTATGACTACATTCACTATAAAAATGGATATTATGCTTTTGGGTGAAGTGGTTATGAACTTGATACCAGACGTGAAGGATACACCGTGGTTTAGGTCAAGCCATAAGATTTTATCTCCCCATTTTGTATATCTTTTCTTCCATGCTATGTTGCCGTACTTGCGTTCATGGGAAATGGTATCCGTATCTACTGTACCCATAACTGTGTACGTACCACAGCTGTGTCCGTATTTGTGCAACATAGGGGACTACATATGACATATTTGAAGATGCCCGTATCCTGTATCCATATCGTGTCTTATCTGTACCTGTGTCCATTTTAGTGCAATATAGGTTCCATGAGAAAGCTGCATTTGATGTTTCCCTGGGTTTTTTTTTTAAAATATTTTTATTTCCATTGTTCGCCGCTACATAATAAGTTAAGCTTCTTGCTTCGTAAAGCAACTGCTAGTAACATTATTTCATACAAAATCCTTTTTCTTATCAGATAATTTTACTAGTTTTTTCATCATTGTCATCACCAAGATGACTAACATCCATTATTACCACATCTTCTCTTGGATCTTATTTTAGGGAGAAAGACCACCATATTGATGTTATGAAAAATATGATAATCTTATTTTGCAATCAATGCAAAATGTCGCAAAATGTCCGATTAACTTTCTCTGACTCATTCACGGTCTTAATCACCAATTAATTGGAAATTCCTGCAAAAATGTCAGTTTTTGACCCTTTTCAACAATTTGTACCATTATTTTTAGTAAGATGCTCTTTATTACCTCTCCAGCTCTATTAATTCAATTATATGCTCAACTATGAAATTAATCTACCAGAATACCTATATGGTTATAGTACAGGCAAACAATGAGACTAGATGTGCCAGTATGTTCATCCTTTGCATTCTCTCCAATGACGGTTTTCCTGAGACTTCTTTCTAGCAATTTTTTTTCTGTCATCTACATCCTAAACCGGGAATAGTGAGTAGAAAGTTCTTGGCAGCTGAGATGGGGAAAAGCAGACCCTAATTCAGACCCAAAAGAAGATATAGCATACATGTAAGTAAATGTTTTAAAAATATTTAAATAGAAGAAACCTAAGAAAGAAAGAGGAAAAGGAAATGGAAAAAAAGAACTAACAATTGTCTTGTGGTGATTGGATTTTGGTCATATTGCGTCCTTGATCTTCCAGCTCAGTTCATGGTGGCCAAAGTGTTCCATGATGGAAGAGGATGACAGGCAACATGGCCACTGCCAAGAGTCCAAGGCAGATACAATAGCTTGGTTAGATATATGATATATCATATATTAGCAAATTCAATGGCCCTCCAGTGGGTGTGCAACAAAAGGGGCAGCTATCTGATGGTCATCTGTGAGTTGGGGGTAGTGTGACCTGAAATGTGAACATATCAGGCGTCAACCTCAAGTAGGGTATAATACCAGTGGGCCTCCAGCAGACCAAAATTACATGTATGAAAGATATATGTTTATGGCATCACAGATGTGTGCCTTAATCACCATGGTACCTCCATGGTCCAACTTGAGAATGTACGTACCTATATGACTTTGTTTTCCTTGTATAAGACACCTACAGAAATATATGAAATGACTTATGAAATTGAAATCTAGCAAAGTGTCTGGAGGAACATCTTTTTTATCGGTGAACAATCATTCTTGCTTTTTAATTTTTGTTCATCTATCATCAGATTATTGGCTTAGGAATCGATCATAAAGGTTTATTAACTTTATTTCAATGTCTGGACCTTTTTAGACATCATTTTATGATTTCACGTGATTCTATTGCCATTCTGTGTTGCCTAAGATTTCGTTTTCTGTTTGTTCCTGCAGTAGAGGTACAATCACGGTTGGTTTACCCCCAGCTTGGGTTGATGTTTCTGAAGAAATTAGTGTTGATATACAACAAGCCCGTACAAAAATGTCTCAGTTAGTGAAGGCTCACGGAAAGGCCTTGATGCCTTCTTTTGAAGATGGAAAAGAGGACCAGCATGCTATTGAGGTTCTTACGCAAGAGATCACAAAATTATTGAAGAGGTCGGAGAAGAGACTAAAAAAGCTCTCTTCAAGCGGAACATCTGAAGATTCAAATGTTCAGAAAAATGTACAGGTATGATACATGTCACTATCATCTTTCCATAAACGTTTCTGAAGGGTGCACTATGTCATATCCAGACTTCTGGGAAAGCATAGTGGCTACATGACTTGCGCTACTCTATCTGTATCAGTTTGCAAACCTTCCAATAGCCTCCTGCTTTAGTTAGGTGTGACAAAATGCTTATATTTTCTCCAGAGATCGTTGGCAACTGATCTCCAGAACCTTTCAATGGAGCTTCGTAAGAAACAATCTACTTACTTAAAGCGTCTTCGACAACAAAAAGAGGTTTATTGGATTACTTATTATTCAGCCATATGATCACAAGAAAAATTACAAGCCACATGATTGCTTGTGATTTTTTGCTTTGCTTTTGCAGTTCATCATATTCTTCTGTTGTACTTTTTCTAGGGTCAAGATGATGTCGACCTGGAGATGAATCTGAATGGGACTAAATCAAAATTGGAAGAAGAAGAAGATTTTGGTGATGTGGTATGCTCTTTTCTTCTCATTCATACTTGCTAGTGTTTTCTCTTTGCAATTCATGAAATGATTATATATTTATGTAAATTGTGATCTGGATAGGATGTTATCTACTGACTAGTATACTTCAAAAATAATAGATATTGTGAAGTGCAAATATTAGGGTGTTGATTCTAAGATACAGCATGAAAGTAGTTCTGATGGTCTTATTAAAATTCGAATTACGCCTGAACCTTGCATTAGTGATCAAGTCAGCTCTTGCATTTACTTGTGTTCAATAGTCTTGTACTTCATGTGTTAGGCAATTCAGCATGGAATTTGTCACTGTATCCAACCTGATCTTGGAATTTGTCATTGGATCCAACCTGATCTTGGAGTGGTTCCTAATCATTGTTCATGCATGATGTTAAAGGTCGAAGGGTGATCATCAAGTTGACAGCTGGTTTTAGTGAACCGATGTGGATCCTCACTTGTTAGTAGATGAATAGTGAAAATAATTTATGAACGTGATGAATATTAGTTCTTGTCTTATGGTGCTATCGGATTATTCCTTATTGTGACATGTATGCGTTGAAACATGCACTACTTTGACACTGTGTATCTATGTCCTGGTGGACCATTGTATGACTTTGTATGAATATAAAAACTTTATAAAATATATAGGAAAGTTTGTCTATTTTGGGGAATTTTGTTGGAAGATGGTTGAGGGAAGATAGTTAAAGAACTTGCCTTGTACAACATGTGGAGGAGATTTTCAGGCTTTTTCTCCAAAATTTTATCCTTTATCCTACACTGCTAATATTGGAGAAGCAAACATCACGCTTCCAATTGATCTTTCACCCAACATCTTCACATCTAGTGTGAATAGTTTTTAACTGCTGGAAGCTTTCCTAATATTATATCCTGGTTGGTCTTTTTTATTTTTTGCAGGGATTTAACAATTACCAGATGTCTCAACTTAAAAAAAGTGAGGCATTCACAAGGGAGAGGGAAAGGGAAATTGTACAGGTCAGACGCTCATCACAATAGGTCAACTACATTTCTCTTATATTCATCTGTGCTCTAGATTTTGTACTGATTTATTGACAGATACCTAACCAGCTGGTTTTTTGTTGTTGTTTAGGTTGTAGAGTCAGTTAATGAACTCGCGCAGATCATGAAGGATCTCTCTGTCCTTGTAATAGATCAGGTACATTTATTACTGTCTATAGCATAATTAATCATTCCTACCAGTCTCCTGAGCGATATCTGTAAATGATTTCTGAGCAGGGCACAATCGTAGACCGCATTGATTATAATATCCAGAATGTTGCAGCATCAGTGGAAGATGGTTTCAAACAGTTACAGAAGGTTTAACTTCACTCCCTCCACTCATCACCTGCCCTTTTATTGGCTATGTGCAGAATCTTTTGTGGTTACACGTCCACAGTAATTATAAAGTCCCACTTACACCTCCACAGTAATTTTGTTTCTTGCCAGGGTTGAACTTTAACATGTTTCTACAATTTCTAACCTTGTCCAAGTTTACCATAGGAGACGATATACCTTTCCAATACATATATTTTCCCACTGATTTGATGGATACTACAACATTGTATTGTGTATGTATCCAAGATGTCATATAATTGTTTGCATATCTGATTAGGATGTGCTGATCTCATTGCTTGGAGTGGTACCTGGTTCTTGCATCCTGGAGGATGTGGGCTCGAGGCGTGGAAACAACCTTTCCATATTTTGGGGTTAAGGCTGTGCACATCTTGACCTCTCCTGATCCTCCATTAATGGGAACCTTATGACACTGGGGCACCTCCTTTTTTTTTTTTTTGAAATATGCCAACTTTACCACGAGAAACAGAATACCTGTAAACTTCGTAAAACATTTCACAGATCTGATTGATATAGAACGACTGAATGAGCATGTTAATTTTGACATGCATCTAATAACTTGCACACGGAATTAGGTGAGGATTCCCAGAATAGTGCATGGCTTCCTTGCTTGAAATATTCAGTGCAATTATGCCATGACATTCAGGTTATAATTGTGTAAATATCCAATATGCAGGCAGAGAGAAACCAGAGGAAGAGCGGAATGGTGACGTGTGCAACCATCCTTGTTATTATGTGCTTCGTCATGCTAGTCCTCCTAATTCTGAAGGAGATATTATTCTGATAGGAGCATTTAGCGAAATCGTCCACGTATCTCCTCCCCATTTTCTTACAAGCCCACGTATGAAAGAATTCAGTCGAATTCACAGTTGGAAGGGGGAAATATGGCTGAATCAATGTTCATTCTCTTACGAGGCACAGGGGGTGCGTATAGTGTGTAGTGTGTTGTTTTGTCTCTTCACTGTATTATTGTTATTACCATTCTTTTGGCAATGAAAAATCATTTTTTGCCTGGAAGTCCTTTTTTTTTTCTTTTCTTCTTGTTTGTTGCATCTATTGTTTTTTTTCTTCTCTTCTTTCTGTAGTATGTTGAGTTTGACAATGGTGTGAACTGTGGAGGATTATAGTTCTTTCGATTTTTGAGTAGTTGCAGGTTCTTGTACATCTAAATATTAGGTAAGTATCAGTAAGTCAGAATCTCAAGCTACAATCTAGTCTCGTGTGTTGGGCCTATGGATCAATCATGATCGTGTTGGCTTTGGATCTGATATTGTGGTTATCTTGTCTGTGATTTATCTATGGTTGATGAAAAAACAAAGCTTTTCTTGACATAATCCGGCCGAGTGCCAACACAAACATCCTGCTGGTGATTGAAAGTCCAGAAAAGTTGAGGTAGTGGAACATAGGGTTGTACATTGGTTGCTCAACTGATCGACTAGGTCACTTGTGAAATTTACGCGGAACTTTTTAAGGCGGCGCAAGATAGTGAGGCGATATCGCGGAAAGGGGTAGGCAGGGTCTCAAGATGGCAAGATAGGAGCATCTAAGACTTAAAATTTTGGGGTATGCAATAGATATGTTAATACAAACATGTAGTTGCTAAAATTTTTGATGCGTCGGATCTTCAACATACTCACTCTATTAGTAAAAAAAAGTTTCAATTAGGATGGACCAAGCTTTTTATAACATTAGTAGACGACGAGGACCATAAGGCCTAGGCGAGGGCCTGACCATAAGGCCTAGGCGAGGGCCTCAATGGTAGAAGAGAAGCTTGTGGTTTATGCTCTAAGGTGTCTAAGGTGTTTCGGATCTTTTTATTTGGTGATGGACATATAGTCAGAGATAGCGATACGATTTAATGTGGTAGGGCAGACATTATTTTACCTCATTTTTGTAGTATATTTAAAATATAGGAGTTCATTTTTTAGATTTTAGATTTAGAATATAGGAGCTCATTTTGTAGAATAGTAAGTCTCATCTCTAGTTCCAATTTCTACAATTTCGGTCACATTCTACCCATAGGTGCTAAGGGTTGGGCCTCCCTTCCAATTTCTAGATTTTAGATTGTAGGAACTCATTTTGTAGAATAGTAAGTCCCAATTTAGAGCCAAATTTTCTAGATTCTAGACTTTACATTATTTTTTTCTCACATCAACTTTTGACCACACAATCTTTGGGACCGGAGCTCACTTTATCATTTCCTACTATTCTCATACAAATCCAACCCATTCTACATTTACCTTTTTTTTTTGAATTTTTGGGCCCCAAATTGCATTTGAGAGTCTCAACTACTAATGATGCTCTAAGGGTTGGGTCTCCCAATTTCTAGATTGTAGGAACTCATTTTGTAGAATAGTAAGTCACAATTTGGAGTCCAACTTTCTAGATTCTAGACTTTACATTATTTTTTTTTACATCAATTTTTGACCATACAATCTTTGGAACCGGAGCTCACTTTATCATTCTTTACTATTCTCATACAAATTCAACCCTTCTATATTTACTTTATTTATTTTTTTTGAGCCCCAAATTATATTTGAGAGTCCCAACCCTTGTTAGCAATCACCCGAATAAAACTCGTATTATACGCGAATTTTTCCGTATCTTTCATAAACGTATAATACTTGCGTACTTTTGACAGATCCAAATCAGTACATAAATTTTAAGCATGCGAAGTTTTAAACGTGTTATGTATAAATTATTGACAAATTTGACACAATAAACATGCTGGGAACCTGTTTAATTAACCAAATTTGACAATAAATTTAAGAATTTGAAGTTTCTAACATCAATATTTTCATTTTTCGAATATTTGACCGAATTTTTGAACGTATTTTATTTGCACTGAGTCGATTTATACTTGTACTTTTGCCGTCCCGAAGTTTTTCCGTTTGCCGAATTGCTAACAAGGGTCCCAACAACTAATGATGCTCTAAGGAGACCAATCGATAGCGGATATGAAACATGGGTGGGTGGACATCTGAGACAGCGAGGTGGTGTTTTAAAACAATAGACTCAAACTTTTGAAAGAGGTTCAATTAATTAATTTTGGACGTGTCCGACACATTTTTAGTAACATTTTTTTAAAAACATTTTTTGTTGCAGTTTTTGATATGTATCAAAAATTAATTAATTCTAGCAACATTTTTTGTTGCAGTTTTTAATATGTATCCGACATACTAAATAATATTGGACGTGTCCATACTACCTAGATTTGGATTGACTATGTTAGTACTAATAGATTAGCTAATTAGTATACTTAGGAATTAATTAATAAATCAAGTAATATGTTTGGACTGAATAATTTTAAGATAAATTTCTTATTTTATTATATAATTAGTTAATTATTACATAATTATGATAGTTAATTATTATATTAATTTATTAAACTAATTATTTAGTTTATTATATTGTTATGTAATTTGATTATAATTTATTACTATTATAATATATTATTCTACTTTTTACTTTTTATTTTTCTATCTCAACTAAACACATTTGTCTACTCTTCCACTTTCCACTTTTCACTTTCCTATTTCAACTAAACACATTTGTACCCTACTAAGGGGACAAGAAAGTGGATGGATTCCTATATAAAATCTATCACTGAAAGTGTAAATCCAATACGATTTATCAAACTTAACCTAAAAGGATTAGAATCCTAAGAAGCAGAAGTGAAAGTCGGAAGAAGAATACCTTCTAATAGTTTTGAAAGCAAAAAAATTTCTCTAGAGGGATGAGTTTTGGACAAATTAGTTGTAGGAGAAAATAAAATACCTGACAGATTGACATATTTATTGGTAGTTTTTTCGAAAATTTTCACTCAAAACATTATATTTTCAATATATTGCAGTGAAGCACAAAGTTTCTCTAGATTAAAAAAAAAGTACTATAACGTCATTCCAATCGACGTTTTGAAATAAAAAATTAAAATAAATAAAAAAGCCTTTTGGATAGGCATTTTATTTTTATAAAGAAACTTTTTAATGTTTCCTAACACGTCGGTACGGTTTATTTCCGCAAAAGGAAAAAAGATTACATAAATATAAAACGTTTTTTATAAAAATGTCCGGCGTTTTTCCTCAAAATTTTCCTTGTTTTCCTATGCAAGGAAAAAATAAGTCTTACAAGTTACTTGTAAAAACTGGGATCTCAAATAGAGAAGAAAAGTGAAAGGGAGCACAGAGAATCCCAATGCTCTGTGTGGAGTATGAACGAGATGGGTGAGGACCTAAGGGGTGAGTATTCGGTTTATTCGGTTCCAACCGAACCGAATAACCGAAAATCGAATTCGACCGAAATCGAATTCGACCGAAATCGAATAAGCAAAACCGAAACCAAACCGAATTGGTCAATAACCGAACCGAACCGAACCGAATTAAATCGATTTGATTTTCGGTTTATTCAGTTTTTTTGGTTTTTTTTTTGTTAATATATATATATATATATATATATATAAACCATGAAGCGGCTAGGGTTTTCTCTGCTCGGGAGCACATCCGGCGGCGAACAGGCAGGGGAGAGCCTCTTCAGCGGTGGGCGGCCGGTAACAGAGGGAGATGGGGGGAAGGAAAACGATGAGGAAGATGGTCCGAGAGAGACGGACTCGACGGGAGGATGGACCACGATTGAGCGCCGTCGGAAACCTAAAACTACGCCGACGAGAGATAGCGATGATAAGCACAGAGGCGGGGGAAGTCGACGCATGTGGCGGGAAGGGCAACGCCCCTACGAACCCATCCGAAGTTCGGGGGTCCTTAGGCGGGAGGCCCCCATAATGGGGGGACGAAGAGACGCAGGGGGAAATCGAGGAGCTAAAGGGAAGGGAATAGAAATACGGTCGGAAGAGCGGCCTTCGCCTAAGGCACCAGCACCGCCGGGGAGAAGTGCCCCCCTGACCGGATCGTGGGCAAAGCCATTATCTTGGTCTGAGATATGCCGGCCCACGCCGGTTCAAGAGGAAGTCGACCTACAATATGTCGAGCCTAGCATTATAAACGGCGTCAGGGTCGTGGAAATCACTGCTGATGATATCCAAGAAACAACCGAGTACTGGAAAAATACCTTAGTCCTCTACGTGATGGGAAACAGGCCGTTCTACGGTCAAATCCGTGCGTTCGCGCATAGGGTTTGGAGGCCGAAGGGTGATATGGAGATATTCTCACGCGAAAACGGTTTCTACTTCATCAAATTCTCTCTTCTAGAAGACCTGGAACGAGTACTTGAGGGGGGGCCGTGGACCTTCGATGGTCGCCTGGTGGTTCTAAAGAGATGGTACCCGGCGTTAAATTTCGAGAAAGATAGATTAACAAAGGTACCCATATGGATCAGATTGCCTTGGCTCTCTCCCCAGTTGTGGAGTGTCCCGTCTATTATGAAGATGGCGAGCATGGTAGGGTCCCGATACGCACAGATATCCCGACGGCAAGAAGGCAGAGGCTATCTTACGCCAGAATATTTGTTGAAATCTCGGCGACAGACGTCCTCCCCAGAAAAATCGACCTAGTCCTCCCTAACGGTGAATGGATATCTCAAGACGTGGAGTATGAGTGGGTCCCCCCGTCCTGCTCCCGTTGTCAGTGCTTCGGACATACCAAAGTCCAATGTAGAGACCCTGTTTCAGAGGGAGATAGTGCCATCTTACAAGAGAATAACTCTAATGAAACAAATCAACAACATGAATCTAATCTACAGCGTGATCTCCAGGAACAGGATATCCTACCCGAAGGGCGGGTCCAGCCAGAGGGGGACGTCCACATGAGTACGGTTCAGAGTCCTGGTACTAATATGGGGGAAGGTGCAGATATTAACGGCCGAAGCCACTCGGTTCTCGGAAAGAGACAAGGGATGGATCTTCCTGCCCACACGGCGGAGGGGAACTCCCTTGCTTTGGTACTGGTCGGAGACACCACATCAAGAGGGTTCCCGGGTCATGATCTACCTAATACTGAAGGAGGGGTTACTACAAGAGCGGCAAAGCGAGCGTCTATTCCCATAGGGGACTCTGGTGGAAATAAAGCCGATACATGTCGGAATATTGAGAGGGACCAGGACCAAACATTAACGCGGGAGAACCCGAGATGGTCACTGCTTGTGAGAGCGGCAACTCAACAACATACTTCCCCCCAACTCCATAACGTTTCCGGAGCAGAGCTGGCGAGGAAGTCTAGCGCTGAGACGATTGCGACTCCAAACTGTCCGTTGGAGTGCAAGGGAGATCCCAAGGGCGCTACCTCCCATCCTCAATGACAGTCATCTCCTGGAATGTCCGGGGAGTGAACTCGATCGGTAGGTGGAGAGAAGTTCAGAATATGATGAAGGCTCATAGATGCTCGATAGTGGCTATCCTGGAAAGCAAAATAAAATCAGTCGAGAAGATTATCAGGAGGACGCCATCGCATTGGTCGTCTATTCACAATAGGGAACTTTGTGATTTGACTCGAATCTGGGTCATGTGGGACATGCGCACATGGTCCGGTCAGGTACGTCTTATTACTGAACAATTAATTCTTATGGATTTCACTAACAAAGGAGGTCTCCGTATCCAATTCGGTGCTGTCTATGGTCACAACGATCGGCGGCTTCGCTTCCAACTTTGGAAGGATATCATTCAGGCAGCAAGTCTCAATGAAGGTCAGATTCCTCTGTTGCTGAGTGGTGACTTCAACGCAATGCTGACTTCGGAGGAGAAGAGAGGAGGAAGGCCGGTCCCGGACTTCATTCTGTCAGACTTTCGTGACTGTCTTCTTTCCTCTGGTCTTTCTTGCTTATCGAGAACTGGTCAAATGTGGACATGGAGTAATAGCTCCGCCAACAGCCGAATAGTCTGTCAACTCGACAGAGCTATTTGCAACAATAGATGGATGGAGTTGTTCCCTGCAAGCAAGGCGGAGGGGCTGAATAGTGGTACAAGCGATCACTCGCCTATACTGATACGACTGGTGCCTGTGACCCCCCCGAGCAGGCGTCCGTTCCGTTTTAATAACGCTTGGCCGCTCATCGGGGGTTACCAGGAAGTTGTCAAGGAGGGCCTTTCATTTGAAACTGATGGTAATCCACAATTCAGGCTGGTTCATAGACTGAAGAGGATCAAAAAGCTCCTGAAAGCCTGGAACCGCTCGCGACTTCCTGAGAGTTTACAAGCCAAGGAGCGGGAGCTCCTTCAAACTCAAGAGAGGTTGCAGATGGACCCGCTCAACCCCTCGCTAGTTGACAGTGAACTCCTTCTACAGGATGACGTGCGTCGACTCCGGTTCCTTGAGGAAATTCACCTCCAACAAAGAGCCAAGTGCAGCTGGCTCAAGGAAGGTGATCGCAATTCCAAGTTTTTCCATGGCTTGGTTCGGGCTCGACATCACCGTAACAATTTTGGGCCTATTTTGAACAACTATGGTCAGCTCCTCACCGCCCCCTGTGATCTGCAAACTGAAGCCATTAACTACTACAAGGCTCTTTACAACCAAGCTGATTACTTGACGGTCTTTCCGAATATCGTGTGTAAAAGAGTAGTAACCGAGGAGGGCAATAATATGCTTAGATGTGAAGTCTCCATGGAGGAAGTTGAACTTATAGTGAAGGAGTCCGATCCCAATAAGGCTCCGGGGCCTGACGGGTTCAACTTCGCCTTTTATAAAGCTCATTGGAGCCAGTTAAAAGAGGCTGTGTTACAGGTGGTACAAGACTTCTTCAAGACGGGCAGATTAATGAAAGAGCTCAACCATACATTCCTCACCCTCATTCCTAAAATAGAAGGGGCCACGTCGCTGAGTGATTTTCGTCCTATTGCCTGTTGCAACTTTATTTATAAAATTATTACTCATCTCATGTGTTCCAGGATGCAGGATATTATGAGGGGATTAATTTCGCCCAACCAGTCAGCATTCATCAAAGGCAGGTCTATATCGAAAAACTGCCTTTTGGCCCACGAACTGGTTCGTGACTTCAACAAGCCTGGTGGGAGGAAAGGATGTGTTAAGCTGGATCTCCGCAAAGCGTACGATATGGTTTAACCACGAATTTGTTTGTGAGCTCCTGCGACATATGGGGTTTGAGAACTGGTGGGTTGACAGAATTTATGAATGTATCAGTACGCCATCATTCTCTATTCTCATACAGGGCCAGCCGCACGGGTACTTCGGGAGTAATAGGGGACTACGACAGGGTGATCCGTTATCCCCCTACTTATTCACCATTGTGATGGAATATTTCTCCTGTATGATGGACATTGCTTGTATCAGGAAACAGATTACTCCTCTCTACAAGCATGTGGATCCTATTGTATCTCATCTGATTTACGCGGACGACTTACTTGTGTTCCTTGAGCCGTCTAGGGGGAGTATCTTATCCCTCAACAAACTGCTGGAGGACTTTGGTTTGTTGTCGGGTCTCCGCCTTAATAGGGATAAAAGCCAAGTATTCTTCAACAAAGATTGCCCGGATAAGGGGGTATGGTCGAGATTGTTAAGAATTGAGGAAGGTCAGTTACCTGTCAGGTACCTCGGCCTCCCCCTCTCGGTTAATTATGCTAAGGATGCTGATTGCGACGGATTGCTACAGTACGTTCACTCGAGATTAGAAGGTTGGCAAGCCCAAGTCTTGTCCTTTGGGGGCAGGATTGAGCTTGTGCAGTCCGTCATCCTGGCCATAGTTGCATACTGGCTTCAGGCCATCCACATTCAGGATAGGACTATACAGAAAATAGAGAAGCTGTGTGCTAATTTCGTATGGCGTAGGGGTTATCACTCCATTGCTTGGGAGGAGTTGTGTAGAACTAAGGAAGAGGGGGGCATTGGCTTGCGATAGCTTCGAGTTCTCCGAGAAGTGGCCTTACAGAAGCTGGTTTGGAGGTTCCTGACAGAAGAATCCTTATGGGCGCGGTGGACTAAAGGCAGATATGTACGTACGGATAATTTTTGGGCTCTTTCTATCAATAACAATTACTCCGTGACGTTCAAAAATATGTTGCGATTACGTCCCGCTATGAAGTCTAAACTCTCTCGGGTGATTCATAATGGGAGAGCTACTAACTTATGGATGGATCCCTGGCTTAACCATCAAAGTCTTATTGATAGGTTTGGATGGGCCGCGTTTGAACTATTCGGGAGGTCGGAACAACTGGAAGTATTGATTCAGAATGGGAGATGGAATCTTGGTGCTCGGCCTTTTGGCCATTGGCTGGAAGGAGCTGTGCTTCATGCTCCCATAGCGCATGGAGAGGGGAACGACCATTGGATTTGGCTTGGCGCATCGGACGGCAGCTTCTCCACTGCAGCTGCCTATGAAGCTTCCCGTCCTCGACATCCAGTTCTGGACTGCACGGAGATAGTATGGGCTAGGGGTGCAGCCGTCAAATGGCAGATGTGTTCCTATAAGGCGGCACGGGACAGGTTACTTACCAAGGAGCAGCTGGTCAGGTTCGGAATTTCTATACCTGATCAACTGTGTGTGCTGTGCGGAGCAGGCCAAGAGAATAGGGATCATCTCTTCTTCCAATGTAGTTGGTCAGGAAACATATAGCAAACCTGCCAGAGACGGTTAGGAGTGCCTCCAACTCAAGGTAGTAGATTCCAGGCAGTTATCCAGGAGATTGCGGCTCTGAAGACTCGTGGGATCAGGTTATATAATTCTGCTAGGCTCCGGCTCCTCTCAGCTGTTTGGCACGTCTGGCGGGAGCGAAATAGGAGAATCTTTGATGGTGTCCAGGCATCTGCGCTCGCCATCATTAATAATATTGAATGTGATCTGAAGATTATTAGTTAGTCTCACTTGGGACGCGTTTAGCCTCATGTGTGGTTTTTGTAACTCTCTTCTTTTGAAATAAAGTACCCCTTCTTCAAAAAAATATATATATATATATAGGATATATATATATATATATATATATATATATATATATATATATATAGTTTTTTTTATTTAGTATATAATACCTATATTTATTCGGTTTTCGATTTTGGACCGAAACCGAAACGCAAAATCGAAACCGAAACTGAATAAATTTTTTTAGTATTTTCAAAATCGAAATCGAACCGAATCTCTTATTCGATTCGATTCGATTTTCGGTTCAAAACCGAATAATGCTCACCTCTATGAGGACCTGCAAAACAAATATACATTCCACGATGTCTCAGTAGAAAATGCCATTCCACGATGTCAGCAGAAACACCCTGAGGAAGTGTCTTTTCTTTTCTGTGGAAAACGTCATTTCTAAAGACATTTTATATTTATTTAATATATATTTTTTGTACGAAAATGAACGATGCGTTAGAGTACGTTAAAAAAATTCTTTATAAAAATAAAACGTCTATCTGAAACGTGCTTTATATTTATTTTAACTCTTTTTTATTTCATAACCCGGATTGGTTGGACGTTCTAGTCCTTCTTTTTAAATTTAGAGAAATTTTGTGCTTTCACTGCAATATACTGAAAATATAATATTTTGAGTGAAAATTTTTGTAGTTTTTTTTATAAAAAAAATTTACAGCACAAACACCAGACTGTCTAGCAATTTTGTGGCAAATTTCTGGTTATTTTTTTCAATTTCCTTCATAACAATTAGTTTTTGCATTAAAACTATCATTCCCTTGTCCCATTTTCTTCTTTTTCTTATTTATTTTTTAGATAAAAAAAGAATAATATATTTTGAAGGGTAATTGAATTCTAAATCATATGTATGCCCCTAGTCAGTGATCAAATTAACAACCAACTGTTGGCTGTGTGTGCTTTTTGAGCACACACACAGAGGCCAAAATCTCAGTTCTACTTTTTAGTCCCATATATTGCTTCACCTCCATTTGCTCCATTGAACTATTGTGTGGGTGCTCTATGGGCCACACGCACGCGCCGCCGCCGTCGTCCGGCCCGGCCCGGTTTGGTCGGTTCGGTGCGCGTATGTAGCACCCAGTTTCCCAAATGAGAGTAATTTTAAAATTTCGTATTTATAATTATTTTAATAATGATATTTAATTCATGATATGATTTTTGGTGATTTTAAATCATTTTAAAATTATTTAAATCAATGACTTGTGGTTTTAACGTTTTGCTAGTGAAACCCTAGAGACTGTTTGACCTAGAGCCTAACCATGTGATTATGATATTTTAATGTCATTTTTGGCCTAAGGATATTTTTTGCATTTGACCTCTTTGAATTATTTTGATATTATTTTATTATTTATGATATTGTTTTGGGGTTATTTGAGTCGGGTTCGAATTTCAACTCAATCCGACTTGAAACGGGGATCCGGGGGTAGTTTGACTCTAGTGGGACCCACACACTAGTTAGGCATAGCCCACATGATATTAATTTTAGTCCACTTGATAGAAATATTTTAGTTAGAGGTTAGACTAATTATTATGGATAAGGTTAGTGTGATTAGAGACTTTAGAATGACTAATTTAGCCCCAACCAATTAGCCCTTTCCTAATACTCATAGAATAGGTTAGTGGGGGCATTTTGGACCTTACCATAATAGGACAAATAGCCCCATATGGCCAGCCACTTTGGGAGAGGATAGGCTCAAGTTCATTTCATTATTCTCATCCACACTCTCTCTCTTGTTCTTCCCCAAATTCCTAGAGAGCAATCCCTAGCAATTTCTCCACCAAATCCTTCTATTTCGCCACCAAATCTTCTTCTTTCCTTCTCCATTCTAGCCAAGGAGGAAGCTACCCAAGTTTGGGAGGATTCGGAGCTCGTTCGTGTCCTTTTGGAATCTCTACGTGTCGGTGTCGCTCCGGAAAGGCTTTTCTTCGATTCGATCTACCGGGAGGTATAAATCCCTTCTCCTTTTCATTTCCTCATGCATATAGGTCTATTTTGAACCCATAGGAATGACCCCCATGGTTGTATCTCCATTTGTGTCCATTTCGTGTCCATTTGGAGGTCATAGGAGTGTCCTTTGTGTTATGGTTGTGTCCATGTGGGAAAATCCCAAATTTGGATACACTATGTGTTGTTGTTATGTATGAATGAATTATTACATGTTTAATCTCATATTTTTGTATTGGAGATGTGTTCTATAGTGTCTCATATATATATATTAGTGTAGAGAGTGAGTTCTTGATATATTATGTTATATACTTGTGTTCTTTTGTCTCAAACTACCAAAATCCGTCATGATTTTTATCCACGTTTTTAATTTCAGCCCTAACTTAGAAATATCATAACTTCTAGCTCAAAGCTCGGTTTAATCTTCCTTTTTTTTAAAAGAAGTGTATTGAAGTTAGCTTTCCAAAAACATGTATTAATAGGCCTAATTCTTTCTGTAACTTTCTGGAGAATTATTTGAGTGTCAGCTGTACGAAAGACAAACGCGTTCTCGGTGTTTTCGCGATTTCGGGAGTTTTCGGAAACGAAAATGCGATCCGTTTGAAGTTTCGGAAAGCTAACACATAGATCTATAACATACTTTAATCCTAAATTTTAATTCATGCTGAGATGGTACAGTATTGATTATTAGTAGAAGTTACTATTCGGCATATGCATTTTGTGCACCCTTGTGTGTAATATAATATTCTATTTGATTTTAACCCATGTTAATGTATATATATTATGTAATTAAATAGAGAATACAAGCATAAGTAAATGGTTAAATAAATGATGTATGAGGTGTAAGTATCCTATCTAATGTAAGCATATATAAGTATGGCTTGTAATGAATATGTAGGTTCCATAGTATGTAATGTATGGTGCATATAGTGGTGCAAGAGAATAAATGAATGATGAATGAATGCAAGCATGAATGTAATGTAATAATAGATGTAATGTATGCAATATACAAGTTAATGAGATGTAATATTCTATGTTAACACAAATCCTATATTACCTCATGTACCCCCTTACACTATGTTGACACTATCACACTTGACACATTGTTCACTTACACTTGACAATCTTTGATATATATACACTATGTATGCCCATTTAACCCCCACTTGCCCCTTTGTCATGTTCACATACACACACATAGCCTCTTAAATAAGTATTTATGAATATAGTTAACTTAGCTATGTATGTATATTATATATATGTTAGCATATTGTGTTGTAATATATAAGTTTATATAACCATTTGAAATACCATGATTATAGACCTAATGTTGAATACCAATATATGCATGTGTATATATGTGTAGACATATATAGCTTAAAGTAATAGATTACCTAGTATATATCCAATGTGAATTCTTGCCTATTTGAGTATTGAATAATTGCATGCTATATAGAGTTGGGTGTATGTTGGCTTGTATAGCCTTGTATTGATGTGTGCTTGCTAGGATAGTCTTGGTTAGGCCTAGTAAGACTTACTGGGTTAGGACATGACCTAGTTTGACCTAGTTTGACTAGTGCAGTTGACCAGAGTTGACCAAGGGTTGACTTTGGCCTAGTTTGACCTAGATTCATGTAGAATGCATTGTAGTGCTTTATATTACCCTTCTGGATATGTTGTGACTTGTGCTGTTCTAATTAGGAGCCAGACACCTCTCCTCGGACAGTATCTTTACCTTGGACATTTAGATATCAGGCGAGTACATTCACTGATAGTTTTCATTGTCTTGATATCTACTATATCCGATTCAGTCGTAGTGTTTTACTTGATTTCTGATACGATGGTTCACGGACTAGTATACGTCGGATCCTGTCATGAGATGTTATTCCTGGACTTTCTTGGTATATGGGTATGAGATATTTCTGTGTTCCTGTACTTGTATAGACATTGATTTGGGAGTGGGCTGGCCCCCTGCTCTCGAACCTTGTGTCATGACGTACCATGTTCGGATCCGTGATACTACTCGGGGATGGAGGAATTATTAGGGGTTATGTGATCAAAGCCTCCCTGTAACTATATTTTGCTAGCGCCACCCTCACCTCACGTAGGGTGTAGCAGATACCCCCTTGCCAGTTATCCAGGTTGGACGATATGTCTCTCCGTTGAGGTCACCGCGGATTGTCGGGCCAAGTGGATAACCATCTCTTGCTTCCCTAGCCGATCACATATCGCTCTAATAGTTCAAATCACCTTTTATATTTATTAGCGTATCTTATATTCCAGTTCAGCTTTACTTTCTATACTTCTCACCATGCTATGATTCTATTACTCACATGCTCTACCTGTTTTTATACTGTACCATGGTTATGGGACTAAGTTCTGTTTGAAAGAAGGGTTACAACCCCGGTCCTTGTTTGGTTTAAGGGTTGTAACTCGACTTTCAAATGGTTCTCAAGTCGCCGATATCTTTGTCTTGTATTTTATTATTACTGTCTCTTATAGTATTTCTCAATTCATATGGAACTGCTGTTTGTGTTTGTACTTGCTCATTTTCCTGACAGGATACGTTGACAAATTTTACAGATAGCTTAGAAATTGCCTGCTAGCCTAGAGGAGACCCATTAGAGGTTGTTTAGTTAGCTATTCTCAGTTGTCTGGAGTTGTATTTATTTTATGGATTACTGTATTTGAGCTTTGAGATGTATTCTGAGTTTGTACCTTAGACCCTTAGACTTCTATCTGTTGTATCTCTTTTCGATTTCATGTTTTATCTATCTTCTTTTATACTCTACCTTAGATGTGATTGAGTTTACATTCTGCTATGTCACCCCCATTCGGGGAGTATAAACTGTTTAGTCTTATACTGTTAGATGCATTGAGACCTAGGACAGCGTTCTACCGCCGACACTGCGGCGTAGGCTGGGCGTTGTTACGTTCTCGTGCCCTAACTCTAGGGTACGGGTCGTGACACATTTTTAGTGGTGGCCCATGCAGGTCGAGTTTGTGTAGTGGTATTCGAACTAGAGTACCACTACAGCCTACAGTAGGATTAGGATATATTTTTGAAGATACTCAATCACAATTAGGATCCCTTGAGAGATTCCTGGGACGACCCTTGAGAATCTTGTTTAACTCCGATTTGAAAACTCTTTTCTTTTTCTTAATTTGATTTATCTTTACTTTCTGCTATTGAATTTGATTTTGATGGATTATTATTGAATTTGAGTTTGTATTTATTGATTTTGATGAAGATTGTTGAAATTTGAATCTTGATGTTAGCTATAGCATCCGAGTTTGTAGTTATATGATTTGAAGGATTTTGTTCATTTCTGAATTTTGATGTTCGTTGATAAATTTAATTTTTTTTGGTATTCATTGTTGATTTAATTTAATTTTTGTCAAGATGAAATTATATGGGCTAGGTCATCTAAGTTATGGAAATCTTGTCTTCTATAGTCACATTAGCCAGCATGGTGAGGACATATAGTCTGATTTTGGATATATTTTTCGGGTGGGGGAATTTAAGATTTTTGCAGCCAAGCTAGCGGCATCGCAAAAATGTTAAATACCATGATTCTAGAGATATGTGCATAAGTCAAGGACTCTGTGATTATCGTAGCCTTGCTCACTAGTATGACGAGGATTTAGAGTACCATGATTTTGGATAGACGCATATGATTATCAGATTGTACCTTAAATATTTTTGAACATGTTTTTGCTACTTTTGTTTCAGTCATTCAAAAAAAAGAAGAAGAGAAGGAATTATTGTTGTTTTGTTTTGTTTTGTTTCTCATTGTTTACTTAGGATGTAGCTTTAGCTATTTTTATAAACCTTGTGTAACTTCTTACAAAAATTTATTTCTTCTTAATACAATAAACCAATGATTTTGCTAGGCCTTATTTTGGATTTGATATTATAATTCTTGTTTCAAAAAAAAATGGGTCCCTCTTTTAAATAGATAAGCAGAACAGATTCTATTATCATTCTTTTCCTGCCAATATTTTTACTACCATCATTCCTTGTCTTATATACCTGTCCTGATTATATCAATTCCCTGTCTCGTATATAATTCTGTCAGCTATACCTTGACAACTCTTGAATCTTCATATCATTTTGCCTGAGAAATGTTAAGAAAGTGACGTAAATTATGTAGCTCAGAGAAGACGTAACTGGTTATTTTATGATGATCTAAAGGAAATCAAATGTGGAGTGTTCCATATGGAAACTTGAGATAGAAATATGGTAAAGGTCTCGAATAGAATAAAGAGATATATACTGCCAATCTGGAAACAATTACATTTAGAGAAATTTTGGGGTTATGAGATAGTTTATAGGTGTATTCAAAACTAATGAGGATATCAGAGGTCAACCTAGTTTTGAGAACTTAAAAAATCTTGGTTATTGATTCTGGGGAAAACTTTTACTCTGAGACTATGTAGAAGGTTAGTAATGGAAAAGAGAAGTTAATTGTGTTTAATAAGGATATTAAACAAGATGTTGCGAGGAAATGACTAGGGATAGAGAGAGCACAAAGTTATGGAAGTTTAGAGATTGTTGTAAAATATTTTTAGGAGAATAATATTCAAGGGTGTATGTCGAAGAAAATACGGAAGTTGATTTTATGATGAAAGATAAGTTTTGTAAGGCCTAGAGATTTAAATTAAATAATACGAGAAGAACAATTTGAACAAGTTCAAGGAATTCGTAAACGGGATTTAGAGGTTTTGGATCAAATTTAAGACAAGGTGAAAGAACTTAGAAATTTAAATAAATGGTTAATGTTGATTCCTAAATGTGAGGGCTGTGCTTCAAGAGTGATGTTTGAAAATTGGGAATTGCCTACGGTAGTCATGGTAAGGGTTTAAGTAAAGGTTAAATTTTCATACAGAGACTGGTGAGGTAAAGATATGATTGGCAAGTTATGACCAGATGAACTTAAGAGTATCAGAAGCAGATGACTAACTCGATCTTCATTATTTTTGTGCATTAATTACCACCTCTTGAACTCCCACTTTCTAATTGAGATCCTTGACGTTCCTTAGCGTGACTTTGATATTCGGAATATAATACTAGCTGTTACCCTCTAACAAATCTTATATGCAAGACCTAGACGAGCTCACCTTCGTGTAGGTATATTATGTCCCACTAAAACTCATCTTCTTGTACTCTATTTTCTTGATATAATTTTCTGGTCAACTGGCTAAACTATAACCTCTACCATTATACTAAATTTCTTCTTATTTCAATTAGAAATCCAGCCTTGACTCAATTCTTTCGACCCGACATGTGATGGTGTTCTGCTTGTTTCCTTAGATATTGGGTAGGTTAGAGGCTCTAGAAGGACTACTATCGATCTTAAATTTCGAGAACGAAATTTTTCTAAGGTAGGTAGAGTTGTAGCACCCAGTTTCCCAAATGAGGGTAATTTTGAAATTTCGTGTTTATAATTATTTTAATAATGATATTTAATTCATGATATGATTTTTGGTGATTTTAAATTATTTTAAAATTATTTAAATCAATGACTTGTGGTTTTGACGTTTTGCTAGTGAAACCCTAGAGACTGTTTGACCTAGAGCCTAACCATGTGATTATGATATTTTAATGTCATTTTTGGTCTAAGGATATTTTTTGCATTTGACCTCTTTGAATTATTTTGATATTATTTTATTATTTATGATATTGTTTTGGGGTTATTTGAGTCGGGTTCGAATTTCAACTCAATCCGACTTGAAACGGGGACCCGGGGGTAGTTTGACTCTAGTGGGATCCACACACTAGTTAGGCATGGCCCACATGATATTAATTTTAGTCCACATGATAGAAATATTTTAGTTAGAGGTTAGACTAATTATTATGGATAAGGTTAGTGTGATTAGAGACTTAAGAATGACTAATTTAGCCCCAACCAATTAGCCCTTTCCTAATACTCATAGAATAGGTTAGTGGGGGCATTTTGGACCTTACCATAATAGGACAAATAGCCCCATATGGCCAGCCAATTTGGGAGAGGATAGGCTCAAGTTCATTTCATTATTCTCATCCACACTCTCTCTCTTGTTCTTCCCCAAATTCCTAGAGAGCAATTCCTAGCAATTTCTCCACCAAATCCTTCCATTTTGCCACCAAATCTTCTTCTTTCCTTCTCCATTCTAGCCAAGGAGGAAGCTACCCAAGCTTGGGAGGATTCGGAGCTCGTTCTTGTCCTTTTGGAATCTCTATGCGTCGGTGTCGCTCCGGGAAGGCTTTTCTTCGATTCGATCTACCGGGAGGTATAAATCCCTTCTCCTTTTCATTTCCTCATGCATATAGATCTTTTTTGAACCCATAGGAATGACCCCCATGGTTGTATCTCCATTTGTGTCCATTTGGAGGTCATAGGAGTGTCCTTTGTGTTGTGGTTGTGTCCATGTGGGAAAATCTCAAATTTGGACACACTATGTGTTGTTGTTATGTATGAATGAATTATTACATGTTTAATCTCATATTTTTGTATTGGAGATGTGTTCTATAGTGTCTCATATATATATATTAGTGTAGAGAGTGAGTTCTTGATATATTATGTTATATACTTGTGTTCTTTTGTCTCAAACTACCAAAATCCGTCATGATTTTTATCCACGTTTTTAATTTCAGTCCAAACTTAGAAATATCATAACTTCTAGCTCAAAGCTCGGTTTAATCTCCCGTTTTTTTTAAAAAGAAGCGTATTGAAGTTAGATTTCCAAAAACATGTATTAATAGGCCTAATTCTTTCTGTAACTTTCTGGAGAATTATTTGAGTGTCAGCTGTACGAAAGACAAACGCGTTCTCGGTGTTTTCGCGATTCCGGGAGTTTTCGGAAACGAAAACGCGATCCGTTTGAAGTTTCGGAAAGCTAACACATAGATCTATAACATACTTTAATCCTAAATTTTAATTCATGCTGAGATGGTACAATATTGATTATTAGTAGGAGTTACTATTTGGCATATGCATTTTGTGCACCCTTGTGTGTAATATAATATTCTATTTGATTTTAACCCATGTTAATGTATATACATTATGTAATTAAATAGAGAATGCAAGCATGAGTAAATGGTTAAATAAATGATGTATGAGGTGTAAGTATCCTATCTAATGTAAGCATGTATAAGTATGGCTTGTAATAAATATGTAGGTTCCATAGTATATAATGTATGGTGCATATAGTGGTGCAAGAGAATAAATGAATGATGAATGAATGCAAGCATGAATGTAATGTAATAATAGATGTAATGTATGCAATATATAAGTTAATGAGATGTAATGTTCTATGTTAACACAAATCCTATATTACCTCATGTACCCCCTTACACTATGTTGACACTATCACACTTGACACATTGTTCACTTACACTTTGACACTCTTTGATATGTATACACTTTGTATGCCCATTTAACCCTCACTTGCCCCTTTGCCATGTTCACATACACACACATAGCCTCTTAAATAAGTATTTATGAATATAGTTAACTTAGCTATGTATGTATATTATATATATGTTAGTATATTGTGTTGTAATATATAAGTTTATATAACCATTTGAAATGCCATGATTATAGACCTAATGTTGAATACCAATATATGCATGTGTATATATGTGTAGACATATATAGCTTAAAGTAATAGATTACCTAGTGTATATCCAATGTGAATTCTTGCCTATTTGAGTATTGAATAATTGCATGCTATATAGAGTTGGGTGTATGTTGGCTTGTATAGCCTTGTATTGATGTGTGCTTGCTAGGATAGTCTTGGTTAGGCCTAGTAAGACTTACTGGGTTAGGACATGACATAGTTTGACCTAGTTTGACTAGTGCAGTTGACCAGAGTTGACCAAGGGTTGACTTTGGCCTAGTTTGACCTAGATTCATGTAGAATGCATTGTAGTGCTTTATATTACCCTTCTGGACATGTTGTGACTTGTGCTGTTCTAATTAGGAGCCAGACACCTCTCCTCGGACAGTATCTTTACCTTGGACATTTAAATATCAGGCGAGTACATTCACTGATAGTTTTCATTGTCTTGATATCTACTATATCCGATTCAGTCGTAGTGTTTTACTTGATTTCTGATACGACGGTTCACGGACTAGTATACGTCGGATCCTGTCATGAGATGTTATTCCTGGACTTTCTTGGTATATGGGTATGAGATATTTCTGTGTTCCTGTACTTGTATAGACATTGATTTGGGAGTGGGCTGGCCCCCTGCTCTCGAACCTTGTGTCATGACGTACCATGTCCGGATCCGTGATACTACTCGGAGATGGAGAAATTATTAGGGGTTATGTGATCAAAGCCTCCCTGTAACTATATTTTGCTAGCGCCACCCTCACCTCACGTAGGGTGTAGCAGATACCCCCTTGCCAGTTATCCAGGTTGGACGACATGTCTCTCCGTTGAGGTCACCGCGGATTGTCGGGCCAAGTGGATAACCATCTCTTGCTTCCCTAGCCGATCACATATCGCTCTAATAGTTCAAATCACCTTTTATATTTATTAGCGTATCTTATATTCCAGTTCAGCTTTACTTTATATACTTCTCACCATGTTATGATTCTATTACTCACATGCTCTACCTGTTTTTATACTGTACCATGGTTATGGGACTAAGTTCTGTTTGAAAGAAGGGTTACAACCCCGGTCCTTGTTTGGTTTATGGGTTGTAACTCGACTTTCAAATGGTTCCCAAGTCGCCGATATCTTTGTCTTGTATTTTATTATTACTGTCTCTTATAGTATTTCTCAATTCATATGGAACTGCTGTTGGTGTTTGTACTTGCTCATTTTCCTGACAGGATACGTTGACAAATTTTACAGATAGCTTGGAAATTGCCTGCTAGCCTAGAGGAGACCCATTAGAGGTTGTTTAGTTAGCTATTCTCAGTTGTCTGGAGTTGTGTTTATTTTATGGATTACTGTATTTGAGCTTTGAGATGTATTCTGAGTTTGTACCTTAGACACTTAGACTTCTATCTGTTGTATCTTTTTTCGATTTCATGTTTTATCTATCTTCCTTTATACTCTACCTTAGATGTGATTGAGTTTACATTCTGCTATGTCACCCCCATTCGGGGAGTATAAACTGTTTAGTCTTATACTGTTAGATGCATTGAGACCTAGGACAGCGTTCTACCGCCGACACTGCGGCGTAGGCTGGGCGTTGTTATGTTCTCGTGCCCTAACTCTAGGGTGCGGGTCGTGACAGCGTAACGGGTGCAGGTATGTGCCCACATCTACGGGCGTCGAATGTCGATTCGATTTTCTCTTCGGGTTCGGACTGAGACCCTAAAAAACTTTTTACTCCTCATTAAATTTTCTGACCGTTACTATTCATTTATTTTTGTAAGGTTGGACATATTAAAACCTGTCCAGATACAATGTATCACATGTTTTTTATTTGAATTATTTGTAACGTTCAGTCTTTATTGGCTGGATTAAATTGCCTTCAATCTCCATTACTCCATAACCGTTGGAGAAAAGCCTATATATGGAGGCCTATCTCAACACTTCGTTTTTTACACTGAAAATTGCTACAGAATACTCTCTCTATCTCTATCTCGAATTCTTATCGCTCCGAAACTCTGTTGCTCTTTGTTTGCTGCTCTGGAGAGAGCTAAGTCGTTGGTCACTTTCTCTACGTCGTGTGCGGCAAGGAGATTCCGGTGGAGCGGAGATTTTACCACTATGAGCGTTCGGATACAGTCTGTACATAGACCCGAACTAACTCTTAGGGCAGTGCTACGTGCGTGACTTTTTCGGAGGCCGGTAACATTTACATAATTTATTTTGGTTTGCAAATTTTTTAAGTAAAGAATATTGAAAAAAGTTCAACAATCTAATAGTTAATCCATTTTACAAAACTACTTATTTGCTATTATAAATATTTGTACCAAAAGAATTATGTGCTGCCACAAATTCTCTATTACATTTGCTTCTGTTGGCATATCAAATTGCTTTCTGTTAAATAAATTTTCTAAACGAATAAACATTTTGCTATCAGTTCACAATTGCTAGTGGTGACGTTTCTTTAACAAGTTAAATTTGCTTTCAACTTGCTACTGCTGGCACATCAACTTACATATAAAGTTTGCTGTCAACTTGCTGCTGCTAACGTTTGATTTTCAGCACAACTTTTAACAACATTAAAATTTGCATCGGAAATTTTCATACAAAGCATTAAATATTTATAAAATTATATGTAGAGCACAAAGTTTTTACTTATTGTATCTGAAACACAAGTACGTCCTTCGTAAGGGCGTTTTCATTTTAAAATTAATATTCTTAAGAAATCCTGTCAGCTCCGTTAGCTTCCGTCACAGGAAGTAAGGAAAAAGAAAAGAAGGAAAACGCCCTTCCTAAGGGCATTTTGTCAGTTGTCAGAGGAAAACGCACTTCATAAGGACGTTTTCTTTGAAATATTTTTTTTTCTGCGAGGTTGGGTTGGGGTTGGGAATAATCCTTACTTGTTAGCATCATTTTTAATGTCTTTTTCCATCCAAAGTTTCAGGCTTGAATGAGCTGTTCTTTGGAATTTGTGCATCCTTGACTTGTTACATCAAAAAAATTGGGAAAGAGAGAGTAAGGAAGAGATGGCTTAGAGAAACGAAGCTCACAGGTGTGTTTTCTCGACGGAGCGCTGATCGGCTGGCCGCGGATGGCACCCGAGTTCGCGGAGTCGGTCGTCGCTGCGGGAGCACGGCCGGCGTGGCTGGCGCTGGCTCACGAGGGGCTTAGCGTTGGGAAGTGGCTCGGAGATGCTTGACTAGTCGGAGTCTCCTGGAGACCAACAGCTCCGACAACTCTGGTAAAGGCGGTGCCGGAGGAGCTCGCCTCTAAGGGCGGATCTGCTGCTTGAGCAGTGGCAGATTTTGGTGGTGGTGATGTGGGCTGCCACAACGGTGGCCGCAGTGGTGGTGGTGGATGTTCGGTGGCATGGTGGTTTGGTGGACGGGAGAGGGTGGCTGAGTGAAGGTGGCCTGCGGGATGGTACTGAAGGGGTTAGTCGGAGGTGGCTGGACATATTCTCGACGTGGTGGCAATGGAAGGTGGCGGCAGTAATGGTGCTTGTTTTCCATAAAGAAATTCTCTTTATTTGTTGTGTTTCTGGGAAAATTACAACTGTAGGAATCCGATCTAGAAGACGATCGCTTTATCCCTTGGACTATGCGAAGAAGAAAAGCTCTCAAAATTTTGACAGTAGATATCAATATATCTGTACAATAAATGAGAAAAAAGAACTCTATTTATAGAGTCAAAACAGTAACTGAAAAGATAACTACCTCACCACTGGTGCATTTGAAAAGTCACGCAGACTCTAAATACACGCAGGGTTAGTGAGTAGTTACTGGACGTGGTCCGTAACTGTTGGACACATGGCATTAGTGCATGGGTCGTGTGCAAGTTACTGGGCACGCGAGAGAGAGATCGGTGGCATGGCTGCCACGTACTCCAGTTGAAATGAAATCTATGCTGTCTTGCTGAAGGCAAAAATCTACGCAGTTTCGTTGACGCAGACTCGTTGAAGGCGAAATCCACGCAAGCTTTGAAGAAGAATACTTCAGATTCACGCAGGCTTTGAGAAGAATAACTCAAAAAATCCACGTAAACTTGAGGAAGGAGAAGGTTCAGAATCCACGCAAACCGCTAGCTGTCTTGATTTGGCACGCTTCGTCTGACACAAAATCTCTGACATTGATTATATTGTCAGCCGCATTAAATGAAGATAAGACCCAAAGTCACGCCAACTTGGTGAAGAGTGAGTCTTGCTAAGGAAGATTTCGAAAATCACGTAAAAGACGGCGATGATCTCTCGAGTTCTGTGCATACGTGGCATACGAGGAGACGTTTCTCGACTGCTGTGTTTATGATTCTGACGTATGGCTGAGCTGTCTCTGCGTGATTTCTAAAGGAGATGGACAGGCAGAACTTAGCGTATCTTTTGTGCTGCTTTTCGGATCACTCTGCGTGACTTGTTCTGATCAACTCAGCGTAACTTCATTTTTGAGGCC
This sequence comes from Iris pallida, assembly GCA_029216955.1. Taxonomy (NCBI): domain Eukaryota; kingdom Viridiplantae; phylum Streptophyta; class Magnoliopsida; order Asparagales; family Iridaceae; genus Iris; species Iris pallida. The sequence goes on along the minus strand of JANAVB010005598.1, from coordinate 8,706,830 downwards.
TACAAAACCCCCTTCAAATTTTCGAAAAATGATAAAATATTTTCGAAATACTTTGAAAATAAAGATGATGAAAATGAGTTAAAGTCACGCTGAGATGGCTCCAAAATTTTTTGGAAGTCGAAAAGACTTCGAAGTTCTTTGAAAACATCCAAATGAACTTATTAAATGTCATAATGACTCTTCGTTCTTCGAGACTGATTGCGTCCAATTTATGGTGGAATATGAACTGTCGACGAGATCTGTTATATAAACAGGAAGAGATTCTCAGCTTTGACATTCATCTCTCGAAAATATGACCCCAAAGGAAGCAGCCGAAGAGGAAGCACGCAAGTTGGGCTTTTGTTCCCATGGTGACCCCACTTTTGGGGGCAAAGAACCCGAACCTGTCGTCATCGAGCTCAAGGACGACTCCACGCAGTTAGCCAAGAATCTCTTGAGCTACTTTGGATTGGATGGCTCGTCTTCTTCTGATGGGCAGAGCCTTATGGAGAAGCGTGAAATGCTCGAGACTCTATTGCATCGCCTTTTAATGAAGAATATTAATTAGCACTCTTTGACTGTTTCTAATGTTGCACGGTCTCCCGAAGTACACGTGACACTCATTCCACAATTTACGAGCGCTATTTATGCGGTCCAAGAAAGCCATGTTGTCTGATGTCAAATCTCTGTGCACGCTACCAGACATGGATCTGTCAATCCTTAGCAGCAAACTCAGCGGTAAGTTCAATATACACGCATCGAATTTTTTTGTTTGCTAAGGACAAATTCATCTTCCTGAAATGAACAGAATGCATCTGTCTTTGCTTGGCCAGTTTCTGTTGACTGATTTTTCTTTACTGTTTCTTGCAGAATTTTGGCTGAAAACCTTCTTCAGAACTGGCATTGGTGATGTGGATGCTGTGGACAATGTTCTTCTGACACCCACATCAGGGAGCTCATACGCTTTTGACGCGTAAATCAGACAACTCAGAACTCTTCGTGAGATAGAAGGGTCTTCCTTAGATGGTAGGAAGAGCCTTTATACACGAGAGTTGGATGATGGAGTTAACTCTACTACCGAGAAATCGGGTAGTAGAGTTCCTTTGACGGCAGAACTAGGAATCGTATCCCAATGCTGGATACATTCCTACCTGCTTGAGGTGCCGCCGTTCCTCCACGAGCTGTATTGGCAGCAATACGCCGTCGGGCTGCCATACTCTGTGGTTCTCCTCTCGTCTGAGAGAGAAGACCAGATTTTGATTCCTGCTGATCTGGTCGTGACTGAGACCCAGACAGTCAGGAATTGCAACCAACAACGAACCTGACGGAGAAGGTCCGACGGAGAAGATCCAAAGAAGAAGATAGATCTCTATTAGGTTATCGTTGTGGTGTAGAATGAAAATCCAAGATTTGTAATAGATTTCCATTATGATTTGTAGGAAAGTCTAAGAAAATGTAATAGACTTTTTGTGGTGAAATGGGAATGGAAATGACACTTCTTCTATGCTTCAATGATTTGTATTTGTGGAAGAATTGTGGACATGATAGATAATAAAATCATCTTTTCTGTTTTTAGAGTATATGATATTATCAGAGGTATTATGGACATGATAATATATAGGAACTCGAAAGAAAATAGATTGATTTCTATGCAGAGGTCAAAACATGACAAATGAGTAAGCAGATTCAGAATTGATTCAGAGGTTATGAAAACATGATAAATAACGAATCCCCACTTAATGAACTGATAGAAGATTATGAACGGATGAACCGTTAAGAAACGATGAACAGATGAACTGTCGAGTGAATGTAATAAATGAACGGACGAACCGTCAAGTATTAATGAACATGTGAAACGTCGGATGAATGTGAGAAATGAATGGATGAACTGAATATCGGGAAAGAATACGTCCCTTCGATCCTTGTAACCATATGCCTATAAATAGAGCATATATTTGAATAGAAGGATCGTATTTTATCCACAATGTCTTTTGAAGAGAACATAAAGAAGGCTGAAGTCGCCCTTGAAGCTACTGAAGGTGTTAAAGAACATCCACCTCCGCAGAAGAAGGAAATGGGCGAAAGCTCGTCTACTCCCAAGCCGCCAAAAGATATCCTGGACTTCCTGGTCGAACCAGGAGAAACCGAAGAAGAAGAAGCAATGAGGCTGGCTGCCTGTCAATTCTTGGTACGGTCAGAAAAAGATGTATTCAATTCTTTTGCTGATTATGTATGTGGTCCTCGTCCCAAATATGAAAGGGATCACAGTGATCTTCCATAATGATGTACTTTTTTTTTCTTGAGGGATTTGTCTCAAATAAACTTCATTTACGGAAACTTTGTTTACGATATATCCTTCCCACTTTATATTTTTGCCTTTATTCATTGATCTTTTGACTCAGAAATCAGAAAGACTAAATATCACTTTCATAAATATGATATTGAGATAGAAAATTCAGAGGTAATGTGGACATGATTTTCTGGATATCAAATTTGTTGAGAAAACGATACAAAGTAGAATACCTATCTCCACTGGGGATAATAGATATCAGAATGATTCTTCGGAAAGAACAATGAAACAGCTGGAGAGTGATGGGAGGACAATCTTGATAGAAATATCAGACGTAGTACTTCTTCAAGAATTTGCCGTTGATGGGCATCATAGTGGCTTTACCATCTAGAGTAGTGAGTTGATAAGCCCCATTAGAAAAGATCTTATTGACAATGAATGGACCTTCCCATTTTGCATCAAACTTGCCCTTACTCATGTGTGTCATAGTCATCGGGCGTCTGACAGTAAGCACAAGTTCTCCTTTCTGAAATGTTCGAATTCTGACTTTCTTGTTAAAAGTCCTTGAAATTCTAGCTTGATAGAATTCAATATTCTGTTGAGCAGATAACCGTTTTTCATCCAGAGCCTCCAATTCTTGAAGTCGAAGACGATCATTATTTTCAGCAGTGAGTACATTAGCGATTGCTATCCTTAAAGAAGGAATTTGAATCTCTAATGGGAGAACAGCCTCAGATTCGTACACCAGAGAGAAAGGTGTACACTTAGTAGCATTACGGACTGTAGTGCGATAAGCCCACAAGCATTCCCCGAGCTTGTCACTCCAATTACGTTTGTTAGTGGAGACAAACTTCTTTAGGAGTTTGATGATAGTCTTGTTGAAAGCTTCTGCCAATCCGTTAGCTACTAGATTATATGCGGTAGAAGCAACATTATTGATCCGGTGATCGTCACAGAATCGAGTAAATTTTTGGCTGACGAACTGTGGTCCGTTATCATGAACAATGCGTCGAGGAACACCAAATCTGTAAATGACGTGGTGCTTAATAAAGCTGATGACATTAGACGTCTTAACTTCAGATAAAGGAATAGCTTCGGTCCATTTGGAGAAGTAATCGGTTATTGCGAGAATGAACCGATGACCTTTAGATGACGGTAGATTGATCGGGCCGACAATGTCCATGCCCCAAGCTTCGAAGGGCCATGATGCTGCTGTCGGATGTAGAAATTCCGAAGGTTGATGTATAAAATCCGCATGGATTTGGCAAGCTTTGTATTTCCTTGCATATTCAATGGCATCTGATACCATAGTTGGCCAATAATAACCCATCCGTCGAATACGGTCTTGAAGTTTTGGCCCAGGTTGATGCGCTCCACAAATTCCATCATGTGCTTCACGAATAACTTGTTGGGCTTCATCACCGGCAATGCACCGAAGGAGTAAACCATCATAAGCTCGACGATATAAGGTCTTTGTTGTATGATTGTAATAGAATCTGAGTGATCGTCGTCTGATAGATGCTGCCTCACTCGGATCATCCGGAAGAATATCATACAATACAAGATCTAAGAAAGGAAGTCTCCAATCTTTATCCGTATTCTGATTCTCAGTCGAGTTACTGAAGATGAATTCCATGCTGGAATCGGATGAAGATGATATCGATTTACGACTAAATCCAAATCCTCTTGTTGTGTTGACGTCATGAGATGTTGATTCTTCAATGTTAACTGGAAGTCTTAGAGTCAGGTTATTTTCAAGATGAAATAATTCTCGACTACGAACAACAATCATTTGTTGCCGTCTGATTGGGATAGCCAGCACCGCTGCAAGATTAGCAAGGGCATCAGCTTCTGTGTTACATGCTCGCCTAACATGTTCAATGAAGAATTCCTTAAATGATGAGGCCATAGATATGGCCACTCTATGATAAGGAACCAGATCTTGATGGCGAACTTCATAAGTACCCCTGATCTGATTGACAATAAGTTTAGAGTCTCCATACGCCTCCAAATGTTGAATATTCAGATGTTTAGCGAGTTGAAGACCAATAAGCAATGCGTTGTACTCAGCTACATTGTTTGAACACGGCTGATCGAGAGAATAAGCTCTTTGGATGGCAAGACCTTCTGGCGATACAAGAACAATTCCAACTCCAGCAACAATATCGCCATTAGGACCAATTCTTGATGCTCCATTAAAGAATAGACGCCAAGTAGGATCTTCTTCAGCAATTTGATTTGAATCTAGGACTTCATCTGGGATTTCATCATAGAGTTTTGAATTTTCTGGAATTGAGTGAGCAGCCAGAAAATCAGCTAAAGCTTGTCCTTTGACTGATTTCTGAGGAATATAGTGCATGTCATACTGAGCAAGTAGGATTCCCCAGTTAGCCAATCGAGAATTCAAAACACTGGGTTTCTTCATCATGATCCGTATAGGATTGATCTTGGAGATGACATGAATAGTCTGGCCAATGATATAATGACGTGTCTTTTGGACAGCAAACATCAAGGCTAGACATTCTTTTTCAACCGGTGAATATCGAGGTTCAGCTCCGGTCATAGTGCGGCTGAGATAATAAATGGCTTGTTCATGGCCATTTTGATTCTTTTGAGCGAGTAATGCACCCAATGAATGACTCATTGCTCGAGTATAGAGGAGGAACGGTATTCCTGAGACGGGAGGTACTAATACTGGAGGGCTCATTAGATATTATTTTATATTATCGAATGCTTTCTGACATTCATCATTCCAGACAAAAGAGACACCTTTCTTCATAAGTTTGTTGAATGGTCTGCAGCGTCCTGATAAATTAGAGATAAATCTTCTGATATAAGCGATTCTTTCTTGAAATCCTCGTAGCTCTTTTAAGGTGCGTGGAGGACGCATCTCTTGGATGGCTTTGATCTTCTCGGGATCCACGTGTATACCTTTAGAGGTAATGACGAAGCCGAGAAATTTACCACTAGAGACGCCTAAGAAGGACTTAGTAGGGTTCATCTTTAATTGATGCTTACGCATTAGATCAAATATAGTCTTCAAATCTTGGATATGATCCTCCTTTTGTCGACTTTTGACTGCAATATCATCAACATAGCATTCGACTGTTTTCCGCAAATGTTCACGGAATATAGTGCTCATAGCTCGTTGATAAGTTGCTCCTGCATTCTTGAGACCGAATGGCATAACTGTATAACAGTATGTACCAATCGACGTTCTGAAAGAAGTGTGCTTCTCGTCTTCTGGGAACATTTTGATCTGATTGTACCCAGAATATCCGTCCATGAATGATATTCGTTCAAATCCACAAGTATTATCAACCATGACATCAGTGATTGGTAGAGCAAATTCGTCTTTAGGACATGCCGCATTGAGATCGTGGAAGTCTATGCATACTCTGATCTTGCCAGTCTTTTTAAGAACAGGAACAATATTAGCCACCCAATCGGGATGTTGTTCCTCTCTAATAAACCCAGAGGTAATTAGTTTATTGACTTCAGCTTCAATTGCATCCATGATGTCTGGACGAAATCGTCGCTGTTGTTGTTTGACTGGTATAGCATTCGGCAAGATATTGAGCTTGTGAGTTGCAATTTGAGGATCAAGCCCTGGCATATCTTCATAACTCCAAGCAAAGACATCGATATAATCACGAATGAGTTTTATCATGTCTTTCTTATCAGTTTCTGAAAGACTTTCACTGATGAATATTGGTTTGGGAGATCCCTCTTCGCCAACATCTATTTGAACAAGTTTATCTTTAGTCGGAGGTTCTTTTTGCTCGAAACGAAACTCCTATTGATTATCTAATCTTTGGGCCCACTGTTCTGATTCAGGTGAGATTTCAAACTCTTCTTCGTCTTCATCACTTTCTTCAGAATGGTCAATGGAAACCATGTTAGAAGACAGAAGGTTGCAATAGAAGTCACCGATACTCGTATCGGAATCCCAAGAAGTGGTACTAGAAGAATCAGATCTCTTATCTTCGTCAGACTCAAGATCTTCATGGATAATGTTGATGAAAGGAGTAGGAGCAGTATAACCCAATCCGCATTTCGTCCTTCCATATTTCAAAGGAGGAATCCGGACAGGCATTTTTCTTCCTTTTCTATTATTAAGGCCAGTCCTGAAGTCATAGCCCATATTTTTGATGATGTCTCTAGATTGCTGACTATAACGACGTAGTTGTAATCTTCCAGTATCATCATTTTTGTCATCATCTTCAAGATCAGAAGGATTTTGAGGCCCTTTGTAGAAGAATATTGGAATGTCTCCTGGCTTTCTGCTGGGAACTAGAAAGTATGAAGATTATACAGGTTCTAGAGATACATCTGTATGAACAGTCTGTACAACTCCTATGGTTATTGTGTTCAAGTCATCTAACAGATGTAAATAACTATGAACATAATTACACACATCAACATACTGCAAAGGTGGAGACTTTTCATTAAATGTAAAAGCAGCAATATTTACATTGGGAGAAGGCTGAGCCTTAGAGATTTTAGCCAAGTCAATGACTAAAGGGAGAGAAGAAGAAGAAGCTTTGTTTCGATTAAGATCGATAACAAATGGCTCAGAAGAGGTGAGCTCCCTTGAAGTTTGAGTAGGAAGAGTAGTCCGCCCTCCAACTGGAATTAGCAGAGTATCTTGTGAAGGTACAGGAACTGTAGTACGCCCACTGACAGGAATGATCAGTGTATTCTGAGTAGATGACTGAGGTAACGGAGAGATCCGTCCACTCACTGGAATGATGAAAGAATCTTTTCCAGAGGGTTTAGGAGATTGTTGCTGAGTAGTTCGACTTTTAACAGGGATTATTAAAGTCTCACTTTGTGCATCTTCTTTCTCCATAGCTTGTATGATCCTTGTATACTCTTCTTTGTACATTCGGGAATCGTTGAAATAAGCTTCAACCCCATGGAAGGGATTTATATCAGCAACTTCTTTTTGTACTCTTCCATTGCTATCAATGTATTTAAAACATTGATGAAGAGTAGAGGGCACCACATTATTTTCATGAAGAAAGGGCCTCCCCAGAAAAAGATTACAGGATCCCGCGATCTCGATCACATAGAAAGTGACTTTAGATCTGAAATCGCCTATCTGAAGCTTCAGATGAATCTTTCCCAAAGGCTCACTTCGGCTTTGATTGAATCCCAAGATAGTAGTAACCGTCTTGGAGAGCTTGTGAAGAGGGATTTTTAGTTCATCCAATAAACTCTTTGGCATTATGCTTATAGCAGACCCTGGGTCAATGAGGATACGATCTATCTTCATCGTATCAATATAACCAGTGTAGCAGAGAGGTTGATCATGTCGATTATCCTCCAGTAACATGTCGTCTTGTGTAAAGGTGATATTTGGGATAATCTCCAGTACACTGTTGCAATGTAAGCAAGTGGCAGGTTCCGTATCCGGTTTCTTCAATTGTGCAAGACAAGAGTCAGCTTGTAGAAGTGCTTCACTTAACGTCTCCCGAGTCTCTTTGGAAAGACGTAGAAGTTCAAAAAGGGACATTCTAGCGGGAGTAGTAGCAAGCTGAGCCAAAATGTCGAAGTTGTAAGGATTCTGAAGTCCAAGAGGAGAAGACTTCTTGATTGGCTTATCAAACCGAGCCTGTTGTTTGCCTTTCTCCAGAGCCGTAGGCTTGGGAGGAACAGGTTCAGTAGATGGTTCTTCTTCGGGAGGAACATTAGGAGCATCTTTAGCATCTGAAGGGATATCAGTAGGATCTTCAGGATTTTTAGAATAATCCTTTAGGTAAGGTTTCCCCGTTCGAGTAGCACTAACAAGTGCTTCTTCTTTGTCTTTTGGCTCTGTGTCAGAGGTAGAACCAAGAGAAGTCATATGACATGACTTGATCTTTCCAGCCTTCTTGGATTTTTGAGAAGAAATCTTTTGAGGAGAAGGCGATTCAAAATCTGTCACTAGATCAGGATGGATCCACATGATTTCCCCTGTTTCCAAAGTGATTGGCACTAATCCTTCAGACTGTGGAGGAGGAAGATTCACTATGTCAAGAGTTGCCTTGGGAATAGGAACAATCCCACTTTCAAGGAGTTGAGGAGGGAAATTTCCAAATTGCATAGAGACGACGTTGGAGGTGACGGTCTTCTCTTTTGGAGTAAGAGAGATAGCTCCAGATTTAATCATTTCTTGGATCTTTCCTTTCAATACATAACATGTACGAATTGTATGACCCAGCATTCTGTGATATGGACAGTATTTAGGATGATCTGTCTTACCAGCTTCATTTGATCTCTGGTAATTGTATTTTATTACCTTTCAGCAGACATTCAAAGATACCAAGGACATCGTCGTCATCAAAAGAATATTCTTCTCTAGGGCGAGGTGTTCTTGATTGTTGAGTTGTAGAGGCAGGAGTTTGAACATTTGATGCATCTTTGCTCTGAAGATTAACTTCAAGAGTTTCTTTTCCTTTGCGAGCATTATTTTTATTGTTAGCACCTTGTCCTGTTTCTTTAGGAGTCATCTGCACTCCTAAACCTTTGAAGGTTTCAGCACTGATTTCTGCAGCTTTAGCACTGACTATGAAGGAAGGCCAATCTTGAAATTGAGTGGACCCTGTCCACATACTGATGATTGGCAACAAGTTTGATTTGCACGTGTCAATGGTGACAACATCAGGAGTTCCAAGAGGCATCTTCAGAGCTTCTCTTCGAAACCGTTCAATGTATTCCTCTGTAGATTCATTATTTTTCTGCTTGATTCTAATAAGAGCAGACATAGTCATGTCATTAAGCCCTTCATAGAACCTTTCAAGAAACATCTGTTTGAAACCAGCAAATGAGGTAATACTCCCATCTGGGAGACTTTTATACCATTCATAAGCCGTTCCCTTGAGACATCCAATAAATACCCGAGTAAGGAGGGCATCACTTGGTTGTAGTTGATCAGTCATCACTTCAAAGTGATTGATAAACTGACTTGGAGAAGTGGTTCTATCATAGAATGAGATAGTAGGAGGCTTGTATTTAGGAGGATATGATACTTGCTTCCATTCTATCGGATAAGGCTGCTTGATGCCTAACCTTTGTAAACCATCCTTCTGTTTGAATGCCTCGAATTGAGTTTTGAGATTTTCAATTCTTCAAAGACAACTCCCGAAGATTGTGGAGTTGTGGCTTGTAGAGAATAGTTGGGAGGAGGAACAACATTGTAAGCACTACCCCCAGCTCCAGAGAGACTAGGATTTGGTTGAGCAGGTCCAGGAGTATTGGATTGTACTGCTGGAGGAACTTGTACTGGACTTATATCAGTATCAACTGGTATGGCATCTGATACAGTCTGTCGATTTTGCAACTGAGCTGTCATGAGTTCATATATTGACTTCATTGTGTCAGTCATAGACTTCATTTGCTGTTCCAAAGAAGCAATTCTTTGATCTTGAGGAGTCAGGGAAGAAGAAGGTTCATCAGTATTCCCATCAACCATGTAAGTCGTGACTGTATGAGGGATTATTGATGAACTAGTAGATGTTGTATGCTCTGAATCATTGCTTCGTATATCAAAGTCAACTATAGGAGAATTACCCCCAGTAGGAAGAGGTGGGAAGTTAGATTCTCCAAGAAATTCAGAATCAATTTCAGAGATCAAATTTCTTTGACTAGAAGCCAGGACTCTTGCTCTGGTGTTTCTATATACTCCATCTGGACTATCAACTCTACCCCCGGTGTTCCGAGAAGTCATGTTGACAGAGGCAAACAAAGGCTCATCTTCATCAGGCATAGGTTCATACTGAATCCTATTAAAGACAGACTGTCGTTTATTTTGACATCTGCATTGCATTGTGACTCTTGGCTGGAAGTCACATTCATGATCACCATGGTCTTGAACTGTTGATTCACATCTGCACTGAATTATGACTCTTGGATAGAAGTCACATTCAGCATGTTCCTTTGATATAGAATTACTCCTTCTCTTCTGTTGAAGATATTCCCGTAAATCTGTTTGTGAAGATTGAGGAATATACTTCCTGTTCTTGGGTCTTGATGGCTCTTGATTATACAAAGAGTGATTAATGTGAGCCACATAATTTCTTGCATACTCTGCATCTGGATCTTTTATCTTCATATCCAATTGGTATGGTTTCTTAACACCAGAAGTGCTGAGTTTTGTTCTTAAATCAGTGGAAGGTAACATATTAATTTTGGAAACATGGAGTTTTCCTTCCATTGATCTGGATATTTGCAGAGAAGGAAGAGTTAAACCACTCCCTTGATTAGGAGTTGGTAACAGACCCTCTTTAATGGACAGATTCTGTGCCCAATTTGAAGAAATCAAAGAGGAAGACATTAAGGAATGTTTCTTCTTAGACTCATTCAGATGTTGAGACATAGAATGTCCAGAAGGAAGAGTAGTCAAAAGACCATCTCCTTTCCTTTGACTAACAAAAGTTCAGTCAAAGCTGTTCCTGGAGTAAAAACTACAGGAGCAGAAGAAACAACTAAAGAGTTATTCCTTTTCGAAGGGACTTTATGTGGAAGACCACCCCCAGTTCTAGTAGAACTCGGTGAAAAAAAAGAGATAACTAAGGAGTTATTCTTCTCTGATGAAATACACGCTAAAACAGACATGGTTAAAGAACCAGAGCTGTTAGCGTGACTTTTGATTTTAGAATTACACGTTGGAACAGATTTGGCTAAGGAGCCAGTACTGTCAGCGTGACTTTTGAATGTGGGATTGCACACTGGAATAGATTTGGCTAAGGAGCCAGTACTATCAGCGTGACTTTTAGAATTGAATTTGCACACTGGAACAGATTTGGCTAAGGAGCCAGTACTGTCAACGTGACTTTTAGAGTTGAATTTGCACACTGGAACAGATTCGGCTAAGGAGCCAGTACTGTCAGCGTGACTTTTAGAATTGAATTTGTACGCTGGAACAGATTCGGCTAAGGAGCCAGTACTGTCAACGTGACTTTTAGTTACTGTCATCGTCGAGCGCACAAGAGTGTACGTGCTTGCAGTGGAGTTCTTGCCAGTGTTAGGAGTAGACACTGTGGCAGAGACTTCACCATTGACTGCCAACTGATTCTTAGGGACATAGACAGAGTGTCCCTTCGACTTGGCAGTGATAATGGAGGCTGGAATGGGCTTGCCACCCTTAGCCCGCTGTATTTCTTCATAGGCGAGTTGATCGAATTTGATCGTCATCACCTTCTTCGTCGAGCCGATTGACGAAGTGTCGCATTGAGTTGTTACCATCTCAGAAGAGGAGATGGTTTTCCCCAGCAGAGTCGCCAATTTGTTTTCCATAAAGAAATTCTCTTTATTTGTTGTATTTCTGGAAAAATTACAACTGTAGGAATCCGATCTAGAAGACGATCGCTTTATCCCTTGGACTATGCGAAGAAGAAAAGCTCTCAAAATTTTGACAGTAGATATCAATGTATCTGTACAATGAATGAGAAAAAAGAACTCTATTTATAGAGTCAAAACAGTAACTGAAAAGATAACTACCTCACCACTGGTGCATTTGAAAAGTCACGCAGACTCTAAATACACGCAGGGTTAGTGAGTAGTTACTGGACGTGGCCCGTAACTGTTGGACACATGGCATTAGTGCATGGGTCGTGTGCAAGTTACTGGGCACGCGAGAGAGAGATCGGTGGCATGGCTGCCACGTACTCCAGTTGAAATAAAATCCACGCTGTCTTGCTGAAGGCAAAAATCCATGCAGTTTCGTTGACGCAGACTCGTTGAAGGCGAAATCCACGCAAGCTTTGAAGAAGAATACTTCAGAATTCACGCAGGCTTTGAGAAGAATAACTCAAAAAATCCACGCAAACTTGAGGAAGGAGAAGGTTCAGAATCCACGCAAACCGCTAGCTGTCTTGATTTGGCACGCTTCGTCTGACACAAAATCTCTGACATTGATTATATTGTCAGCCGCATTAAATGAAGATAAGACCCAAAGTCACGCCAACTTGGTGAAGAGTGAGTCTTGCTAAGGAAGATTTCGAAAATCACGCAAAAGACGGCGATGATCTCTCGAGTTCTGTGCATACGTGGCATACGAGGAGACGTTTCTCGACTGCTGTATTTATGATTCTGACGTATGGCTGAGCTGTCTCTGCGTGATTTCTAAAGGAGATGGACATGCAGAACTTAGCGTATCTTTTGTGCTGCTTCTCGGATCACTCTGCGTGACTTGTTCTGATCAACTCAGCGTGACTTCATTTTTGAGGCCTACAGTGCTGCTGCCTCGTTTGGGGTGGCGGAAGTGGGACACGTGGCAAGGAGAACGCCCATCTGAAGGACGTTTTCCACCCGTTTTATATATATATATATATATATATATATATATATTACTTCCTTAAAATATATATATATATATATATATATATATATATATATATATATATATATATATATATATATATATATATATATATATATATATATATATATATATATATATATATATATATATATATATATATTACTTCCTTTGACGGAAGCTAACGGAGCTGACGTGATTTCTTAGGAAAATGAATTTTAAAATGAAAACGCCCTTACGAAGGGCGTTCTTGTGCTTCAGATACAATAAGTAGAAATTTTGTGTTCTACATATAATTTTATAAATATTTAATGCTTTGTGTGAAAATTTCCGAATTTGCATAGATTAGCTTGTTGTTATTTATTTATTAATTGCATGTGCTGATAACAATAACTGCACCTTTTTTGAGATTCACCTTTTACAATAAGTATCTTTTTGACTCATAAGTACATTTTGCAATAATCTATTAACAATACATTATTAGACGATATTGCTACTGTTATACACATTAACAAATTGTTTACTGTCTAATAATAATTTGTTAACATTTGCTTTCAAATCTTTCTTAATGTTAGCAAAAGATTTCTTAATAATAATTTGTGTACAATATATTCTTTCTCTAAAAAGACCACTGGTACACTAAGTTGTTTACACTTTACTACTGTTAAGAAAGAAAGGAAGAAAAAAAATTCTTATTAATTTGTCTCAAACAAAGAACAAATTCATGGATACAATTTTATTTTCTTCAATTTGTTAACGATTGATATACAATTACTTTTATAAAATTGCTACACTTTAAATCTTTGCTTCATAAATTATTTCTTAACAAATATTCATTAAATTATTGCTAGACAATTTGTCTTATATAATTATCCTCATTTTAGTAGCACATTGTTCAATAAATCTTGGTTAGCATTTTTTTGCTTCATAAGATTGACTCTAGGATTTGACACTTCCCATAAACAAAATTTTATCAGTACCATTTGTCAATTTTAGTTACCCTTACTCAATATTTTAATTTAGGCTAAATCAAACAGTTAATTGATTTAGTAAAATTCGTTTAATTTTAAAGTTCTAAAGTAGAGATCTGTTTGGGAATAAGCCGAAAGGGCCCAAGGCAAAAAATCGTCTAAGCGACCGGTATTTAAGTGTTTCCAGTGAACCTCCGCTTGCTGGGATCCGACCCCTACAACTAACCCAACCTTATCAAAACTTGAAATACTAAAATCTTAGAGGTCTATTACTAAAATCTTTTGAGTTGTTAATTTTTAGCTTAACCATCTTTATTGAGTAAATAAATTTCTGCAGTTTTTTGGAATCATATTCTCAAGTTCCAAATAGACTTGGAACAGAAAACCGATTAGGTTAAAGTCCATAGCTAGATCTGATTCCAAAGCTAAGATAAACCCTATAGAAATCCATGACAAACCCAAGCCTAATCTCCAAGGAAACCTCCTTCAAAGGGAAAGGCTCAAACAAAATAGAGGCCAACATGATTCTGAATGAGTTTTCTAGCTCCTTCAGATCTTGTAGCCCCCCTTCCCGGAATTTTTTTAAAATATTTATTTATTTATTTATTTGTTTTAAATGGGGATTTTAGAATTTTTATAAATATTTATTTAGTTAATTATTACGGTAGATAATTTTAGCCATGGTTGAGTTTTGAAGTACTAGACGACTAGGATTTGTGGCACGGGAGATGTAGCAGTGTGCCTTGACTAGTGTACTAGGTATGCCCAGGGAAACCTAGCCATAGGGATGTCGTAACTAGGAAAACCAGGCCAAACTGTGACATGACCATTATAAATAGTTAATTATTCATTATTAATATTATTCGACGTTTAAGTGACCCGGTCGTACCGAACTAGTCGAACTGGGCCTGAACCGAATCCAAGCCTTTGTAAGTATGTAGTGGGACCAAATAAGGCCTTGTAAACATGTTGGGTAAAGGCATTTATTTTCGTATATATTTTTAGGAATTGGCAATTATTTGCTAAATAATTGTTATAGGTAAAATATGTATATTAAATATTGGTATGCTATATATATTAATATTGATATCTTGATATAGGTAAAATATGTATATTAATATGTGTGTATTTGAAGTATATATAAATATATATGTATTAGTGTATGCATGCATGTATAATATATAGGAATATATATATATATATATATATATATATATATATATATATATATATATATATATATATATATATATATATATACGCACATGTATACATATATAGGTATATGTATGTATTTATATATATGCATGTGGATATACGTATTTATGCATATATAGGAAATAGACGTATATATATATAAATATATATAGTAAGTATTGGATATGGATATATAGATATAAATATATTTAGCTATAGATATAACCAAACATTTTCCCCAACAGGATGTAGGCCAGCCCAGCCTCAAGCTAAGGCCCGGCCCACAGTCGACCAAGCCCAACCACAATACAGCGACCCCAAGGCTTCTATGTACTAGCAAAGGCTTATATACACTCGCAACCCCAGTCCATGAGATCAGCCCAGCCGCAGAGCAAAACCCGGCCCATTCCAAGGCCAACCAAGGCCTTACTTTCCCGAGCCCAAACCAATATTTCCTAAACAGTCCAAAGCAGCTATTTATTTTCCAGCCCGACCCCTCAAGGCCTCCACTCTGGTAAAGCCTGAGCGTTTCGACAGCGTATATATACATTATGTATATTTACACGGATGGAGATCGAAAGAATTAGCAAAACCCTAACGACGCCGTGCGCCACCCGATCCCCGTGCGCGTCGTCAGGGTCACCGCACGTGCCACCCTCAGTGCCGCCGCCGCCGGCAGGCCAGGCGCAGGAGCCATCCGTGCACGCGCACAGGCGCGAAACCGAGGAGGAGCAGCAGTAGCAGCAGGGCTTCGAGCCAGTTTCGCGACGATGTTTCTTCTTCGTCATTGGGCGGTTGTCCGATCCACCTATACAGGTTCGAACACAACCATACCCTCTATAAATTCCTTCACATAGAAACTTTTTATTCGCACCGTACACGATGAGAATCGATCGCAAAGATCGAGAAAAATC
The DNA here is from genome assembly GCA_029216955.1 of Iris pallida. Classification (NCBI taxonomy): domain Eukaryota; kingdom Viridiplantae; phylum Streptophyta; class Magnoliopsida; order Asparagales; family Iridaceae; genus Iris; species Iris pallida. The sequence continues at coordinate 8,691,176 of JANAVB010005598.1, read as the reverse complement.
TCGAAATTCTGAACTTAGAGACTGTCCCAAAGTCCCTAGTTTGTGTCTCGATTTCTTGCAAACCGTTAATCGATTTCGAAATTCACCTGAATAGCTTTAAAGACAATATAAGCAGTATTAAAACCCAACTTTTAGATTGAATTTTCGTTTATTATACAGTACAAAAACCCCGGGTGAAAATCAGGAAAAAAACTTAGAAAACAGTTTTTGAAAACATATAAAATCCTTCGATACGACGTGCGTCCCGCCAATCCGGACGACGTTGTCGCACACTGTAAGCATCAAAAGCTGCGTAACGGCTTCGTGGTCGTGTGGGCTTTGACGGAATTCAAATTGGTCGCGTGTGCGCGACGAACTTGATCCGTATCCGTCGAAATTCACCGTATCGTATACTTTGTAAATTTCTCAATTACTTTGTGCACGCTCGTCAGATCGAGACGAAACTTGCGCCAACAAGACCGTATCGTTTTTCTGGTCCTGCATGCCAAGTTTGGTCTTATTCTGAGACAGTTGATAAAATTGCCGTTTTGCGGGCCCCGCGGTCCGACTCAACGGGTGATTTTGTGCACGGCCTGCCAGAATCCAACTTTGGACATACGGTTGGGTTCGTATCGGAAAACCGGATCTGTAGACATATAGTTTGACGACTTTAGAGACCGTTGACTCTGGCACGCTTTTCGGTACAAAGCGGGTCCAACGGTGGACATCGTTTTTGCCAAAAATTACCGTTTTGCCCCTGTGTCCAGAATTGGACTTAACGACAGACAATCCTAGCTAATTTGACTATTCTGAGAATGTTGGCAATGTTTGTTTCAGCTTTCAGAGACAGTTGTGATGACTTGGACTGTATGACTTGCCAGTTGGCGGTATATTATTGGATCTTCGTGCAACCTCCAGACAAGTATACCTTGCCTTTCTACACAGCTTTATTTATATACACTGTCTATTATTTTATCCAGTTTTCTTATATTGTTGCCATGTATCTTTTCTATCAAGCTGGTATATTTTATCATTGCTTTAGACAGTGTTCACAGTTAGCCTTGTGTCTTATTGGTCGTGCCTTGATTGAGTCGTGCCTTCGTATCTTGAACCTTGAAGCTAACCTGCGAGTCCACGATAGGGACGAGGGTTAGTAGTTATTGGTCCACACCTGCGATTCCATACTAGGAACGAGGGTGATGCTAGCCTGCGAGTCCACACTAGAGACGAGGGTTAGTAGTAGATGCTAGCCTGCGAGTCCACATTAGGGACGAGGGTTAGTAGCATAGGGTTTACGTCTGCAAGTCCACACTAGGGACGAGGGTGATGCTAGCCTGCGAGTCCACACTAGGGACGAGGGTTAGTAGTAGATGCTAGCCTGCGAGTCCACATTAGGGACGAAGGTTAGTAGCATAGGGTTTACGCCTGCGAGTCCACACTAGGGACGAGGGTGATGCTAATCTGCGAGTCCACACTAGGGACGAGGATTAGTAGTTGTTCAAACCTGCGAGTCCACACTAGGGACGAGGGTTTGAGTATTCGTTTCGGTTATCCGTTGACATCTTGACATGAGTTCTCTAGTCTTTGCTCAGCAGTTCATTTTCGTGTAGACAGTGTATAGATTCGTGCTTATTCATTATTCAATTTTACTTGTTTATCCTATATTTTTCTCCATGCATAATAAACTGTTAGAAAGGCTCGTTTTTATGTATCTTGCTAGTCCTCTGAGGACCTGATGATCTCTTCAGGTTTAGCGACTGCATGGAGTTAGTTAGCAGAGCAGGATAGTAGAGGATTGCGATGTTTGATACAGGTATTTGCTTGTGAAATTTCTTTATTATCTTTTCGTGCTTTATACTCAGTACCATGATATACTCTGCTTATTTATAGACTCATATCATTCTTAGAGTCTAATCGAACAATATGCTAATGGGCTGCAGACCATGACCCATACTTGTTCATTCTTGTTTATTATTCTTATTGTGGATTGAGATTTAGAGTTGTTTGCCATGATTTGGCAGTATACCATAGCCTTGACAGCGTTTACGTATTCGAGTCGGGCTGGAGTCCGTTCGATATGTAGCTGGGCTTGGACACGCTTCGTATCCGTAAAGCGGGTGCGGGTCGTGACAAGTTTTTTTGGTGGCCCATGCAGGTCAGAGCATATCGTACCGGTTACGTAACTGTACTGGTACGAGCCTGCGACTATGACTAAACCTTAGATATCTCAATCCACTCTGCCTTGAAAATTCTTCTAAAAATTCTCTACGTCCTTGAAAACTCCATATTTGCTCCCGATTATACTTCCTTGCTTCTTGTGCCATTGATTCTTGTCCCTTTTATTTCGGGGTGACGAATGATCGTGCTATCTAGGATTTATCAGAAATTCTTAATTTATAGTATAATATTGCTTGACTATCGAATATTGGTTGTTTATATATATGAGGGATTATAGGTACCATATGTCCTAGATAGTCTTGGTAGAATTTTTAGTTACTAGTTAGAAGATTATAAGATTTTAGCAACCTATGTTTCAATGGAGTAGTGTGACCAAAGGTGGGTAGAAGTCCTCAAGTATTCGAGGTTATAAAATATTTTAAGAAATTAAATTTGGGGAGATTAAGGTAATAGTAGACTTTGAATTTAAGGGATGATCTCGAATTAGAATTTCGAGGACGAAATTATTTTTAAGGTAGGTAGATTTGTAGCCCCCCTTCCCGGAAATTTTTTAAAATATTTATTTATTTATTTATTTATTTTAAATGGGGATTTTAGAATTTTTATAAATATTTATTTAGTTAATTATTACGGTAGATGATTTTAGCCATGGTTGAGTTTTGAAGTACTAGACGACTAGGATTTGTGGCACGGGAGATGTAGCAGTGTGCCTTGACTAGTGTACTAGGTATGCCCGGGGAAACCTAGCCATAGGGATATCGTAACTAGGAAAACCAGGCCAAATTGTGACATGACCATTATAAATAGTTAATTATTCATTATTAATATTATTCGACGTTTAAGTGACCCGGTCGTACCGAACTAGCCGAACTGGGCCTGAACCGAATCCAAGCCTTTGTAGGTATGTAGTGGGACCAAATAAGGCCTTGTAAACATGTTGGGTAAAGGCATTTATTTTCGTATATATTTTTAGGAATTGACAATTATTTGCTAAATAATTGTTATAGGTAAAATATGTATATTAAATATTGGTATGCTATATATATTAATATTGATATCTTGATATAGGTAAAATATGTATATTAATATGTGTGTATTTGAAGTATATATAAATATATATGTATTAGTGTATGCGTGCATGTATAATATATAGGAATATGTGTGTGTGTATATATATATATATATATATAGGTATATACGCACATGTATACATATATAGGTATATGTATGTATTTACATATATGCATGTGGATATACGTATTTATGCATATATAGGAAATAGACGTATATATATATAAATATATATAGTAAGTATTGGATATGGATATATAGATATAAATATATTTAGCTATAGATATAACCAAACATTTTCCCCAACAGGATGTAGGCCAGCCCAGCCTCAAGCTAAGGCCCGGCCCACAGTCGACCAAGCCCACCCACAATACAGCAACCCCAAGGCTTCTATGTACCAGCAAAGGCTTATATACACCCGCAACCCCAGTCCATGAGATCAGCCCAGCCGCAGAGCAAAACCCGGCCCATTCCAAGGCCAACCAAGGCCTTACTTTCCCGAGCCCAAACAAATATTTCCTAAACAGTCCAAAGCAGCTATTTATTTTCCAGTCTAACACCTCAGGGCCTCCGCTCTGGTAAAACTTGAGCATTTCGACAGCGTATATATACATTATGTATATTTACACGGATGGAGATCGAAAGAATTAGCAAAACCCTAACGACGCCGCGCGCCACCCGATCCCTGCGTGCGCCGTCAGGGTCACCGCGCGCGCCACCCTCAGCGCCGCCGCCGTCGACAAGCCAGGCGCAGGAGCCATCCGCGCACGCGCACAGGCGCAAAATCGAGGAGGAGCAGCAGTAGCAGCAGGGCTTCGAGCCAGTTTCGCGACGACGTTTCTTCTTCGTCATTGGGCGGTTGTCCGATCCACCTATACAGGTTCGAACACAACCATACCCTCTATAAATCCCTTCACATAGAATCTTTTTATTCGCACCGTACACGACGAGAATCGATCGCAAAGATCGAGAAAAATCTCGAAATTCTGAACTTAGAGACTGTCCCAAAGTCCCTAGTTTGTGTCTCGATTTCTTGCAAACCGTTAATCGATTTCGAAATTCACCTGAATAGCTTTAAAGACAATATAAGCAGGATTAAAACCCAACTTTTAGATTGAATTTTTGTTTATTATATAGTACAAAAACCCCGGGTGAAAATCAGGAAAAAAACTTAGAAAACAGTTTTTGAAAACATATAAAACCCTTCGATACGACGTGCGTCCCGCCAATCCGGACGACATGGTCGTACACTTTAAGCATCGAAAGCTGCGTAACGGCTTCGTGGTCGTGTGGGCTTTGACGGAATTCAAATTGGTCGCGTGTGCGCGACGAATTTGATCCGTATCCGTCGAAATTCACCGTATCGTACACTTTGTAAATTTCTTAATTACTTTGTGCACGCTCGTCAGATCGAGATGAAACTTGCGCCAACAGGACCGTATCATTTTTTTGGTCCTGCATGCCAAGTTTGGTCTTATTCTGAGATAGTTGATAAAATTGCCGTTTTGTGGGCCCCGCGGTCCGACTCAACGGGTGATTTTATGCACGGCCTGCCGGAATCCAACTTTGAACATACGGTTGGGTTCGTATCAGAAAATCGAATCCGTAGACATATAGTTTGACGACTTTAGAGACCGTTGACTCTGGCACGCTTTTCGGTACAAAGTGGGTCCAACGGTGGACATCGTTTTTGTCCGAAATTACCGTTTTACCCCTGTGTCCAGAATTGGACTTAAGGACAGACAATCCTAGCTAATTTGACTATTCTAAGAATGTTGGCGATGTTTGTTTCAGCTTTCAGAGACAGTTGTGATGACTTGGACTGTATGACTTGCCAGTTGGCGGTATATTATTGGATCTTCGTGCAACCCCCAGCAAGTATACCTTGCCTTTCTACACAGCTTTATTTATATGCACTGTCTATTATTTTATCCAGTTTTCTCATATTGTTGCCATGTTTCTTTTCTATCAAGCTGGTATATTTTATCATTGTTTTAGACAGTGTTCACAGTTAGCCTTGTGTCTTATTGGTCGTGCCTTGATTGAGTCGTACCTCCGTGTCTTGAACCTTGAAGCTAACCTGTGAGTCCATAATAGAGACGAGGGTTAGTAGTTATTGGTCCACACCTACGATTCCACACTAGGGACGAGGGTGATGCTAGCCTGCGAGTCCACACTAGGGACGAGGGTTAGTAGTAGATGCTAGCCTGCGAGTCCACATTAGGGACGAGGGTTAGTAGCATAGGGTTTATGCCTGCGAGTCCACACTTGGGACGAGGGTGATGCTAGCCTGCGAGTCCATACTAGGGACGAGGGTTAGTAGTAGATGCTAGCCTGCGAGTCCACATTAGAGACGAAGGTTTGTAGCATAGGGTTTACGCCTGCGAGTCCACACTAGAGACGAGGGTGATGCTAATCTGCGAGTCCACACTAGGAACGAGGATTAGTAGTTGTTCAAACCTGCGAGTCCACACTAGGGACGAGGGTTTGAGTATTCGTTTCGATTATCCGTTGACATCTTGACATGAGTTCTCTAGTCCTTGCTCAGCAGTTCATTTTCGTGTAGACAGTGTATAGATTCGTGCTTATTCATTATTTAGTTTTACTTGTTTATCCTGTATTTTCTCCATGCATAATAAACTGTTAGAAAGGCTCATTTTTATGTATCTTGCTAGTCCTCTGAGGACCTGATGATCTCTTCAGGTTTAGCGACTGCATGGAGTTAGTTAGCAGAGCAGGATGGTAGAGGATTGCGATGTTTGATACAGGTATTTGCTTGTAAAATTTCTTTATTATCTTTTCGTGCTTTATACTCAGTACCATGATATACTCTGCTTATTTATAGACTCATATCATTCTTAGAGTCTAATCGAACAATATGCTAATGGGCTGCAGACCATGACCCATACTTGTTCATTCTTGTTTATTATTCTTATTGTGGATTCAGATTTAGAGTTGTTTGCCATGATTTGGCAGTATACCATAGCCTTGACAGCATTTACGTATTCGAGTCGGGCTGGAGTCCGTTCGATACGTAGCTGGGCTTGGACACGCTTCGTATTCGTAAAGCGGGTGCGGGTCATGACAGATCTGTAAGCTATCAACCTACAATAAACATTTCTTACCATTCTGATGATTGGTGGTTCGATTCTGGAGCAAATATTCATGTCTCTTTTGATCGCTCTTGTTTTTCAAACTATCAAGAATCGGGTGGAGGAGCTGTAACCCTAGGTGACGGCTCAACAGCAAAGATTATAGAAAGAGAAAGAATAGATCTGAAGATGACATCAGAAAAAATTCTACCTCTCTGTGATGTGCTTCATGTGCCATCGATTAGGAGAAACCTAGTTAGTAGATCCTTACTTGTAGCCTCAGGATACAAAATTGTAATGGAGGCCAATAAAGTAGTTTTTTTTTCTAAGAATGAACTTTTTGTGGGGAAATGATTTGTAAAAGATGGACTCTTTATTTTGAGTACTATGAATAAAATATCAAATCCTTCTTTGGTTGTTGCTAATGTTGAATCCTCCAATGTTTGGCATGGCAGACTAGGTCATGTAAATTTAGGATCTATTAAAAGGATGATGAACTTAGATCTTATTACTAAGACCCCTATAGATGATAAACACAAATGTGAGATCTGTGTTCAAGTCAAACACACTAGACTACCTTTCAAATCTGTCCATAGGGATTCTGAACTCCTAGAACTTATCCATAGTGACGTTTGTGATTCCACTAGGGTTTTAATCCGAGGTGGTAGAAAATACTTTGTCACTTTTGTAGATGACCATTCAAAGTACTATTACACCTACCTTCTTAAGACCAAAGATGAAGTCCTAGACAGATTCAAGGTCTATAAGTCTGAAGTTGAGAACCAGTTAGATAGAAAGATTAAGATCCTTAGATCAGATCGTGGTGGAGAGTATACCTCAAATGAAATGACTAACTTTTGTGAAGAACATGGAATTATTCATGAGGTAACTGCTCCTTATTCACCGCAGTCCAACGGAGTTGCTGAAAGAAAGAATTGTACTCTGTTAGACATGGTCAATGCCATGATTCCCAGCTCAGGAGCCCCTGATAATATTTGGGTAGAAGCTCTTTTGCCAGCATGTTATATTCTTAATAGGTTACCCAGTAAGACTAATAATAAGACACCATATGAGTTATGGAAAGGTCGAACCCCTAGGATCAATTATCTCAAAGTTTGGGGATGTCTAGCTAAGGTAGGAATTCCTGAACCCAAAAAGAGGAAGATAGGACCTAAGATTGTAGATGTTGTGTTCATAGGATATGCCCTAGATAGCAATGCCAATAGATTTTTTGTAACCCATTCTGAAGTAAATAAAATATCTAATAACACAATTATAGAAGCTAGAGATGCAGTTTACTTTGAGAATATCTTTCCCTTTAAGGATAGGACTTCTTCATCTTCCTCCAACCCTTCTCTTACGCCATCTACTAGTTCTCATGTTAAAATATCAAGTTCTCAATCAGAACAAGTTATATAACCTAGAAGGAGTAAAAAAGAAAGGATTGAAAAGAATTTAGGAGAAGGATTCTTCACATTTTTGATAGAGGGTGATCTCTCAACTTATGAAGAAGCCCCATATCCTCTCCTGATGTCCTATTCTGGAAAGAAGCTATTAACAATGAGTACAACTCCATTATGGAAAATAATACTTGATTTTTTAGCAAACCTACCTTTAGGTAGTAAACCCATAGGTTGTAAGTGGATATTCAAAAAGAAACCTAGAGACGATGGTACTATAGAGAAATACAAGGCCAGTCTAGTAGCCAAAGGATTTACCCAGAAAAAAGAATTAGATTATTTTGATACCTACTCACCTGTAGCTAGAATCAATTCTATTAGAACCCTTCTAGTCTTAGCTTCCATTCATGATATGCTGATCCATCAAATGGATGTAAAGACAACATTTCTAAATGGAGATTTAGAAGAAGAAATATATATGGATCAACCTGTAGGTTTTATTGCTAAATGTTAAGAAAAGAAGGTTTGTAGATTAGTAAAATCTCTTTATGGCCTAAAACAAGCTCCCAAGCAATGACACAACAAATTTGACAAAGTCATTATAGAATTTAACTTTGTGCCAAATGAATATGACAAATGTTTGTATTCTAAAAATACAAATGGAAGTTGTGTCATCTTATGATTGTATGTTGATGATATCCTTATTCTAGGATCTTAGAAATGCAAGTGTCCAAATGTTGATGATATCCCAAGCAATGGCACTAAGTATTATTTATCTAACCACTTTGATATGAAAGACCTAGGTGAAGCAAGCATGATCCTAAAAATGCAAGTGTCCAAATGCAAAGAAGGATATACTCTATCCTTAGCACATTCAATTGAGAAAATGTTAAAAAAGTTTGAGTATTTTGACAAAAAACATGCCTTACTCCTTATGACAGTAATATTATTCTCAAGAAGAATGAAGGATCACCTATACAACAACATAGATATTCACAGATGATAGGGTCCCTTATCACTACAAAAATACTGTATTTTACCGACTGATCTTACCGACGAAAATAAAATGGTCGCTATTTACCGACGGATTACAGACTAACTAGCTACTGATTTATTATGTAAAATATAATATAACTAAACGTCGCTAATTTCGTCGGTAGTCCGTCGCTAATGTACTAGAGACCACTTAGCGACGGAAAATTCTGTCTGAGCTACTGTAAAAGTTACACAGCACCCTCCCTCTTCATTCTCAAATTTTCACCCAAATAAAAATTTCCCTCCAATCGAAAATTTCCCGACCCCTCTCGTCCTCCAGCCTCCTCCTCTGGCGTCCTCCTCTTCCTAACCCCCTCCCGTCCTCCGGCATCCTCCTCCTGACCCCCTCCTCTACAACCCCCTCTTCGCCCTCTTCTACAGCCCCCTCCGCCCCCTACAGTCCCCTCCTTTCCGCCGACCCCCAACCCTCGCCCCCTACTGTCCCCTCCTCTCCGTCGACCCCCAACCCTCGCCCCCCTACAGCCCACCCTCCGCCCCATACAGCCTCCCTCATCTCCGTTGACCCCTTACAGCCCCCCTCTCCGCCCCCTATATTCCTCCCTCTCCGCCCCCCTATAGAGAACAAATGCCCCCTCCTCCTCCCACATTGAGCAGACGCCCCCTCCTCCTACTCCGGTCAGACCCTTTTCATCCGTCGAAGGTAAACCTTATCCCACATTGATATTTTTTTAAGTTATTATATTTGTGATTTGGGGGGGGGGCAATATAAATTTAGATTTTTGTGTTGGACACGTATAGACATGATACATTGGACTTGGACACAAGCACATTATATATTGGTATTGAATACGATACATTGGACTTGGACACGAGCATGTTGGACTTGGACACGATAAATTGGATATATAGGTATCGAACACGATATATTAATTATTTGGATGTGCATTGAACACTATAAAGTGTTGATTTCTCACTAGGGTGATCTACTTGTCCAATTTTCTAGATCGAGTGACTATTCATGTCTTTATAACTTAGTATTTCTACGATCTAGTTTCAGTTTTTTCTTTCGAAAAAGTCTCTTTTTATCTATAGCTTATTAATCTGATCTTATTTTCATTCATAAACCGTATTTGATCATTGAAAAAAAGACCCGGTAAACTAAGACTTAGAGAACAAACACTACTAAAATCTGCTCATATAGCGACGTATATTAGCGACGGATGCTTGTGGCGTCGCCAAACATTGAATATAGCGACGCCACGAAGGAAACGTCGTAAAACGTCGCTGACTAGCGACGTTCTGCGACAGAAGACTAAAAACGTCGCTGAATAGCGACGTTTTGTGACGTAACTTACTTAACGTCGCCATTTTGGCGACGTTTAGCGACGGCTAATAAGGACGTCGCTAACTCTTTTATAATTAGGGCAGAGAGTTCAGTCGAACGAAAATTTTCGAACGAAAATTTTTTTCCCCCCTCGACCCGATTTCCTCCTCCGGCGAATCCCTCCCCCCCCCCCCCCCCCGACGACTCCACCGTCCCCCCTCCCCCCCGACGAGTCCCCTCCTCTCCCCGACGACTTCCCCCCTTCTCCACCGGCGAATCCCTCTCCCCGACGACTTCCCCCCTTCTCCACCGGCGAATCCCTCTCCCCGACGACCCCCCCTCCCGTCGAGCTCCTCCTCCTCGAGCTCAGGTAAACCCTAAGCTCCCCCTCCTCCTCCTCCTCCTCCTCCTCTCCCACGGACACACACACACACGGACACACACACGAACACACACACGGACACACGTACACACACAGACACACGTACACACACAGACACATGGTTTTGTTAGATAGATCTGAGTTTTGTTCAGTCTTTAAGCCTTTTTAATGCATTTGTTTAGTTCCTCCTTGATCATTCATGTAAACCTTCATAGATGACCACTTCCCCTGTGTGCAGCTGCATACATACATCCCCATTTTGTGTTGCACTCTCTATTTTGTGCTGCTTTGCCTTGGCTTGGGCTTTGCTTAGCATCTACAACCCCCCTTGCAGCAGCAAGCAGGCAGCAGAAGAGTAGCAGCAACCAGTAGCAGTAGGCATGACCATTTCAAAGGTTGGGTTCATATCCTCCATCAGTCCATTTTACCCATGTATCAGCCCACATCATTATGTACTGTCCTGCACTTTATTTGCCCATGAATTCCTTCACTGCATACATTTTCTTCTGCCCAGTGTATCTCAGCCAGCCTTGAATACCCCCACCTTGGTCCTAGTACCTCCCTTGGTCCAACTGCAGCAGTGTGTAATATGTTGGGTGCCTATGTGGTCTGCATTAGAAATATACTGTGGTCTATGAGTTGAGGGTTAAAGTTAAGGTAATACTCCATGGGTGACCCTATAATCTATAGTATACATATGTATTGGGTTGTTGTTCTTGAGCTAATGTATGGGTAGATATTTAGGACTAAGAGTTTTCAGACTACATAGATGTGAGAGTTATATTGCATAATATGTTATCTATATGTTATTGGATATATATAGGCTATTATGGTTACATGAGGATGTGAGTTATAGGTTAGAGGTTGAATTGGGGCTGAGTTAGCCTTGAAGTCATGGGTTGAGAGTTGAGAGGTTGGAGTATGGAGTTAGGAGTGAATGTGAGGGATAAGTTTATATGTAAGGTATGAATTATATATATATATATGATGTTTTGAATACATGTGATTGGTAGTCCAAGTTATTATAGGATTTTGGTTTATAGCTTGTATATAGGCTCTTGTATATAGTTTACCCAATTAGGATTGTTTCTAGGGTAACATATAAGGCTATGTTGGTTAGGCCTAATTAGACTTTAGTTGACTAGCCCAAGACCTAGAATGCCTTGGTATTGAACCTAATAGGCTATGTTTGACCAATAGTTGACTTTAGTCTAGATGAGGCTAACCTAGACTAGTTTGACCTTGTTTGACCAAACTAGACTAAGGTTGACCTAGTTTGACTGTTAGAGTTGACTAGAGTTGACCAAGTTTGACTTTGACCTAGATTGACCTAGAAATCATATAGATTGCATTGTATCCTTCATTTCTCTTGTATTTTGCATATCATGACCTGTATTGCTCTATTTAGGACTTTGTGGCTCAGATTCAGACACCTGATATTTATCCGTCTTAGAGCCTTGGTTTGGGATACCAAGTTGGGGTTAGAAATAGGATACTAGTTAGCTATTGGTATGTGTAGATATATATTAGATAGATAGTTGGATGGATAGGTGGATAGATGGATGGGGAGTAGAAGGTGAGCTGCTGCCCCCATTCCAGCAACAGCAGCAGCAAGAACAGCTGTTGTAGCAGCAGTTTACATCAGCAGTAGCACCCCCATGGCCCCCCACTTGTAGTGATTAGCACTAATGGGGGCAGGAGAGGTAATTATAGGAGTAATTAGATCTAGATCTAATTAGCACTTGGCTACAAGGCATATTCCAAGAATATTCTAGAGAATATTCCAAGTCTATTCTAAGGAATATAGCGACTCCTATCGTTTGAATTAACCACATCTTGGCTATTTGTTAAATAGATCGACCCTGAGCTCCCATGTTCAGTCGTGCCTTCAACATCATGTTCAAATGAAGGTGACAAGCAGATGACTATAAAAAAATATGTCGTATTGAGCTTCATAAAGAAATGCAAGATTACTACATAGGAGGAAAGGTTTGGTAGGATTACGTCAAAGCACACGGCTTAGAAAATTATGACATATTTGTCTTCCGACACCGTGGTAACATGGTTGTCACATTAAGGGCCTTTGAGGAGGTGGCATGTTGTGAACAAATATATCCTTAGTTCTCCTACGTAATGTTAAAGTAAATCCGTAGAAGAACTATAAGGATATATTTTTTCACAACATGTCACCTTGTCAAAGACCCTTAATGTACCAACCATGTTACTACGGTGTCGGAAGACAAATATGTCATAATTTTCTAAGCCGTGTGCTTTGACGTAATCCTACCAAACCTTTTCTCCTATGTAGTAATCTTGCATTTCTTTATGAAGCTCAATACGGCATATTTTTCTATAGTCAGCTGCTTGTCACCTTCATTTGAACATGATGTTGAAGGCACGACTGAACATGGGAGCTCATGGTCGATCTATTTAACAAATAGCCAAGATGTGGTTATTTCACAGAAGCCATGAATTACCGGGAAAGCTGATGTCGCGGTCTAGTCACAAAACGTCGCTGTTTTGTTTAACTCAGCGACATTTTGCGACTCCACATTAGGGACGTGATTATCAGTATGTGTCAGATCTTAGTATTCCTAAGTAAGAGTGGGTATATGTGAGTGAGTATCATTAGAGTGTTAGAGAGTTAGTTCAGTCCTAGTACCTAGAGTATATAGAGTATCTTAGAAATATAGGTATGATTGGTACAGTGTTTTGAGCCATTCTTTAGAAATTAAATTTACTTATGCCAAGCCTTTTGGGCCTATCAGAGTTATAGATTTTTTTCGGAAATCTAGTATAACGCTGATTGCCTCAAAAGGCTTGTATAAGTAAGAGTGTATAGAGTACCTTTTGGGCCTATAAGAGTTACTTCACTCAGTTTGTCAAGACAAGTAAACTTTTTAAATGTTGACGGTATATATACCGTCAACATTTGGTTTTGCCTTGTAGCTACAGGCAGTTGCCTGCATTTTGCCTTATAACTTGGCCTATGGCCTGTGCTTAAGCAGTGTGGACTTCCAGGTTAGGGTGTTAGTTCATGATTAGCATTATTTAGATATTAGTTTCAGTTAAAGGGTTAGTTAAGATTAGGATATTAGTTTATGTTAGAAGGAATATGAGAGTTAGTAGATGTTAAAGTAGGATATTAATTTATTAGTTAGGATAGATAGTTTGAGTTAGGATACTGCTCAAGCACAGGCCAAAGGGTCGATATTGGGTATTAATTTAAAAAGTTTTACTTGTCTTGACAAACTGAGTTAAGTAACTCTTGTAGACCCAAAGGGTCGATATTGGACAGTTGGTGTCGTGTACTCCTACAAGTACAATTATACCTCACCAATAATCTCAGTTTTCTCTAAACTGTCGCTCTCTACTGACCTCTATCTAAATTGCGCACCCATATCTAAACTGCCTTAATATTCATTCACTGACTGCAATGTGCATCTATCTATCTTACAGAATTATCCTCAATTGGATATGGATATGAATTACTACTTACGAAATAAACTGCCTTAATATTCATTCATTTTACTAGATTGTTGATCGAGTTGACCAATAGTTGACTTTGACCTTGATTGGCCTAGGAATCATATAGAATTGCATGTATACTTCTTTTATTTTATATTGACTTCCATGATATGACAGCTCCTCAAAAAAAAGAATCCTCTACTAGACATCGCACTCTCCTTTTCAGAACATCAACTAGTATTACTACCTTGATGTATATATAAAGTATGCATGTATAATAGTAGGTAATGATATGCAAAACTGAAAAGATAAATGCAATGCATGAATGAATGGATGAAAAGATAAATGCAATCCATCGGAAAAGCTTTGACACTTGCATATCATTCACTACCTTGATGTATCTATCTTACAGAATTATGGAGCTGAATTACTATCTGCGGAATCGTACTTGGATGTACAACCGTCATCCTGATGACATGTGCGGTGTGCGGGATGAATTCATAGAGGGTGTACACCAGTTCCTGCAGTTTGCCAAGGCGTTCCCTCAGTACATGGACGGTACCAAAATTAAGTGTCCGTGTGTGAGATGTCGTAACTTTAAATATCATCCAGAAGTGGATGTCACGTATCATTTGTACTCGAAGGGTTTCACGCCGAATTACTATCAGTGGAGCGAGCACGGAGAACTTGTGTCTTTAGCATCGGAGTACGAGCCTTATGTTGATGTCCACAACAACGCTCCTTACGACGATGGGTTGGTGAACATGGTTTTTGACGCGGCCGGGCCTAGTTTCGATCCGGATGATCATGATGCACCTGAGGAGGCACCGAACCCCGATGCTGCACAGTTCATGGAGTTGCTGGAGAATGCAAGGACTCCATTATATCCTGGTTGTGAGGATCATTCACCGTTGGAGGTGGTTACAAGATTGTTGAGCATCAAGTCCGATTTTAACATGTCGCAAGATTGCTACAACCGTATTATGGAGTTGCTTATAGAAATATTGCCTGAGGGTGCGAAGTTGCCTAAAGACTTTTACCGGTCTAAGAGGATGGTTAGATCGCTCTGGATGGGATATGAAAAAATCGATGCCTGTCGCAACGGGTGCATGTTGTACTACAAAGACGACAAGGATGAAGACGCCTGCAGATTTTGTGGTGTCGATCGCTACAAGGCCTGTGGTAGAGGAAAGTCTGTCGGTACCAGGAAGCCTACCTCTTCGATGCACTACTTGCCGTTGACGCCGCGTTTGCAGCGGTTGTTTATGGTGAAGGAAACTGCAGAAAACATGAGTTGGCATAAGCGGGAACATACCGAAGGAGTGTTGGATCACCCATCTGATGGAGAAGCATGGAAGCACTTTGATCGAGAGTATCCAGATTTTGCTTCTGATCCGCGTAATGTTAGATTGGGTCTCTGCTCTGACGGTTTTACCCCATTCGGACTTTCAGGATCCCAGTATTCGTGTTGGCCTGTGATCGTCACCCCGTATAATCTACCGCCTTGGATGTGCATGAAGACTCCATATATGTTCCTCACCGTTATTATCCCAGGTCCGAACAATCCGAAAAGGAACATTGATGTTTATTTACAACCATTGATTGATGAGTTGAATCAGCTGTGGGAAGTAGGTTCCAACACGTACGATGTATCTAGAAAACAAAATTTCCAGATGCGGGCAGCACTTATGTGGACCATCAACGACTTTCCGGCCTATGGAATGTTATCTGGATGGAGCACGCATGGTCGTCTTTCATGTCCGTGTTGCATGGACGACACTAAGGCTTTCCGTTTGAAACACGGAGGCAAACCGTGCTTCTTCGATTGTCATCGACGATTCCTGCCGAAGGATCATCCGTACCGGAGGAACAAGAATGCTTTTCGTGCTGGCGTTGTGGAGAAGGGTGATCCACCGACAAGGTGGTGCGGAGCCACGATATGGGAGGAGGTTAGAGATTTACCAAGTGCTATTGAGCAGCCTGCTACGGGCTACAAGTGTGACGGATTTGGTCGCACTCATAACTGGACGAAGAGGAGTATATTCTGGGATCTGCCATACTGGAGCACCAATCTGATTAGACATAACCTTGATGTCATGCATATTGAGAAGAATGTGTTTGACAACATAATTAATACTGTAATGGACGTAAAGGGGAAGACGAAAGACAATCCTAAGGCTAGATTGGACTTGAAAGAAATATGTAGACGTCCTGCATTGCATTTGATAGAGGACGGGAATGGAAAGTTGAAGCAGCCTAAGGCAATTTTCTCACTGGAGAAGGAGGATAAAGTGAGGCTTTGTAGGTGGATTCAAGGTCTGAAATTTCCAGATGGGTATGTTTCAAACTTGAGAAGATGCGTCGACCTCAAGGAGAACAAACTGACAGGTATGAAGAGCCATGATTGTCACGTATTCATGGAGCGGTTAATTCCGATTGCATTTCGGGAATTCTTACCGCAGGCAGTTTGGGATCCATTGACGGAGCTTAGCATATTCTTCAGGGACCTTTGTTCTAAGAAATTGCTCGTTGATCGTCTAGAAAAGCAAGAGAAGGACATTGCGGTAACACTGTGCAAGCTAGAGAGGGTGTTTCCTCCTGGATTCTTCGACTCTATGGAGCATTTGCCGATTCATCTTTCCTACGAGGCACGTGTTGGTGGACCCGTCGAATATCGATGGATGTACCCGTTCGAGCGACATTTGAATCACCTAAAAAGAAAGGTAAAAAATAAGGCTCGGGTCGAGGGTTCTATTTGTGAAGCCTATATTCTCGAGGAGATTACAAATTTCTGCTCCTCCTATTTCAAACCTCATGTTGCTACGAATAGAACGAGGGCTCCGAGAAACGACGACGGATATCAAGAATTTAATGATGGAATACTGAAAGTATTCAATGCGTCCGGAAAGCCTTCGGGAAAAATGAAGAAGAGATATTTGAATGACGAAGAGCTAAGGGCTGCTCAGTTGTATGTATTACTCAATTGCGACGAGGATGAAGTGGAGAAGCTAGAAGGGTAAGTAAGGAATGATGAGTTTACGTCATCTCAATGTAATAGTATAAGCTAATATTATTGTACTAATCGTTCTAATGCTTCGTTGTTTTCCAGCACATATAATGATGAGTTGAGGCTGGTTAGACCCTACCTAACAGACGAAGCATTAGAACAAGAAATGAGACGTCATTTTCCTTCTTGGTTGAGCGAATATGTAAGCAGTTCGGTAATATTTACTGGCCTCTTCTAATGCAACTGCGCAATAAATAACTTATTATCTCTTCTTTGATATTCAGGTCGATCGTCTAATTTCACCCGAGATTGAATTAATTAGAACTCTTGCCAAGGGACCAATTACTTTTGTTAAAACATGGCCAAGTTATTGTGTCAATGGCTTTCGGTTCAAGTCGACAAATGCTCCGATCAGAGACAGCTTCCTGGATCTTGATTCCACGAAGAACAGTTGTTTGTGTATCAAGTCTTCGAACTACAAAGACGTCGATCCAGGAAATGATTTCTTTGGCATCTTGCGAGAGATTGTGGAGTTGTCATATAATTATGGCAGAGAACCTGCAAATATCGTGTTGTTCAAGTGTGAATGGTTCGATCCGATTGAAAATCAAGGCTGGAAAATTGACAAGCATGGTCTTGTGGATATAAACTACAAGCGTAGATATCAAGGCTACGAACCGTTTGTCCTAGCAACTCAGGCTCAGCTCGTGTATTTTACAGCTTATCCGAGACGGGGAGCAACGAAGTCTGACTGGTGGGCAGTATGCAAGACTAAAGCTAGAGATACTTTTGATGTTGATGAAAAAGCTTACCAGGAGGACGAGCTACCTCCTGTAACCAATATTGTCGATGTGGACTCCACGGAAGTTACGCATTACACGACACATAATGTAGAAGATGTAGAATTATCCGAAGAGGAAGGCGAAGCCGACGAAGGTGAAGACGAAAGTGAAGATGAGGAGGAAGAGGAAGATGAGGTCGAGGAAGACGAACAAGATGATTATTCTGAAGATGATTGAGAGAGATATTATCTGGACTTAGATGTTTATTGTAGAATGTATCATCATATGTTACCTTGGTTATTATCTTTGTTGTACTGTCATATTTCTAGTCTCTATTATTTGTTGTACTGTCATATTTCTAGTCTCTATTATTTGTTGTACTGTCATATTTCTAGTCTCTATTATATCTTGTACTATCATATGCTGTTATCAGGTATGGCAGGTCGTCGCGGACATTTGCGAGGGCCACGAGGAGGTCGGGATCATCCGGTACTTCCTACAGGTACTGCTAGGGGACGGAGTTTGCCTTCGGTACCTCCTATTGGTACCGGCTCTGGATCCTCGTCGCCGATTACTCCTCCATATCGGACAGTAGCTGGGCCGGTTGGGACGACGTCACGTGGCATATCTCCTGGGACGAGTAGTTCCAGACCTGTTGAGAGGGCTCCCCCGTCTAGCGTTCCTGATGTTGATACGACGATGGAGACGGATGAGCAGATGGCCGAGGAGGATGCGCCGACGGCCGACCAGCATCATGAAGATGATGCGTGCGCACCTCCGGAGGAGGGGAGGACGGAGATCTGGGCCGACGGTACAAAGTAGGTATTTTGGTTTATTATTATTTTTCTTCTGTTTTTATCATAAATTAACTTTTTTCATGAATATAATATGTATGTATAGATATCGTCCTTCAGGGGTACAGAGACGCCTAGGCGATATGCTGAGGCATAATTATGGTGGTCCCTGGATTAACTACTCTGATGCTCCAGACGAAAGGAAGAACTTCTGGTTTACGCGCTTCAAGGTTAAAATAGATTTGTTTTTAACATGAATCATTTAATTTATGCATATTATATATAACTAATAAATATTTGGTTTCGTACTGTTCTAGGATATGTTTTACTATCCGCCGCACCGGGCCGAGCAGATCGAGGGGATGTTTCCTTCCGTCGCTGCCAAGCTGATCCGCGACTCTATCAACGATCAGAAGGATCGTGATCGTGCCGGAAAGCCGATCCAAGGTTGGATCACCCCTGATCAATGGAATGCGATGAAGGCTCGATTCGAGGAGCCAAAGTACAAGGAGAAGTCGGAGAAGGCCAAGGCGGCTAGGCAACATGCCTCGAAGTGGTGCGGTGGGTCGATTCCGATGACGGAACATTTCCGTCGTCTGGTATGTCTTTCTCTTTTAGAAATATTATTTTAATGCAAATCCGATAAATTATTACTAAGATAATATATTTAATTACAGGTAAGGAAGGTCGGTAACGCCGACATGGTGACCGTCTTCCTGGCCACCCATCGGAAGGGCGGAGTCCTTATTGACGAGAGGGCCGAGCAGACCTATGTAAGTATTACAATACGTTATCTTAATTTAATACTTCGTGTCCATTTTAATATAACTTAGTAAATATGATGCAAATAAATATTCATGAAGTTAGTAAAAATAAGTACATTAATTATAAATTAGAAATCATAGAGTACTATCCATACTTTCTAGGCCGAGTATAAGAGGCTGCGGGAACGGGCGGCTGCTAGTGCACCTGATGCAGGAGAGGCCGGTACTTCCTCGCAGCCCACTCAAGCTCCGTCGGAGGACGAGCTGTGGATGACCGCCGCTGGTGGCCTCCGTAGGGGTACGTACTACGGTACGGGATCCTATGGCGCCCTAGTTGCGACCCAGTCCTCTAGGACATCTCCTGCTAGTGTGCATGGTCCACAGCCGTCCCAGGAGTCTGCCCGAGTCCACCAGATGATGGAGTCTCTCCGTGACGACCTGCTACGACGGATCGAGCAGCAGTCTCAGCATCCTACGGACGATCCTGCGCTGCTAGCACGATTGGATGCGCTCGACCGCGGCATTATAGACCTCAGGGAGACGACTGAGAGGACAGAGCGCGCCGTTGGAGGGTTAGAGCGCACGGTGACGGAGTTGCAGACAGGACAGGTGACCATGGCCGAGACGGTGAGAAAGGCGCAGGATTCGATGGTCCAGAGCACTGGTAGAATGTTATCTATCATGGATTCATACAACCAGCGACTTACAGCGTTGGAGCATGCTGGTACTCTGGGTGCGCCTTCATCGTCGTCGACTCCGCCGCCTCCACCGCCTTCTTCTTCGACACCGACTCCACCGACGTCACAGCCTGGCGCTCCATCTGTATCGATTTCACTTGCGGAGTATGAGGAGTTTTTACGCCTTCGTCGCGGCGGTGCCCCTCCTGCACCAGATCACTAGTAGTCCTAGTTAGGACTTTTATTTGTGTTTGTATCATCTTATGTTTGTGACTTATGATTGGATGTTTGTATTGGATGTTAGTTGTGTATTGGATGTTTGTGACTTATGATTGGATATTTGTGACTTATGATTGGATGTTTGTATTGGATGTTTGTATTGGAATTGTGAGTGGGGGTTTCAATGCGCTGTGATTTGGAATTGTGAGTGGGGATTTGAATGTGTACCGATATGTGTTTTATAGAATTGTGAGTGGTAATATAGAATCTGTGTTTTATTTTTTTTTATTTTTTTTACAACTTTAGCGACGTTTAGCGACGCTTACTGACGTTTAGCGACTTCGTTTTCCGACGTTTACCGACGACAAGCTGCAAATAATATATGTTTGCGACGTTTTACCGACATTTACCGACGACTAACTGCAAAAAAGTACAGCTCTCCGACGTATTTGCCGACGTTTACCGACACTAGCTGCAAAAATGTACAGGACCATTACCGACGTCTAGCGACAAAACTCACGTCGCTATATTACCGACGAAACGACGCTAGACGTCGGTAACTATTCCAGGTTTTACCGACGTGTGGCGACTACATATACGTCGCTAATATACCGACGGAACGACGATAAACGTCGATAACTCACCGACGTACTCGTACGTCGCTGAATGTCGGTAATTGCGACGTTCAGCGACGTTTTCGTGATCACCGACTAAGGAAACGGCGACAAAAGCTAAACGTCGGTAAATACGTCGGTGATACAGATTAGCGACGGAATTTCCTATTTTTCCGACGTTTTTGGGCGTCGCTAAAACCACTTATTTTGGTAGTGAAAGAAATCAAAATTTGGGAGCCCTCAGTCACACTCAGCCCTGTCATAGATGTTGAGCACATCTAGAAAGTCCCCCTCATCTTGGGGTGCACATTTTTAAAGTTCTTGTTGTGTTGTATCAAAAAGCAATAGTTGTGAGGTTAAAGCTTAAATATCTATATTATTCCAACATGACTTCCTATGTAGATGGACAAAGAGTTGGTTTTTGTAATTCGGTACAGTTTTACAAAATTCGCTTAAAATACTTGTCGGATGATTAATGGAATCTAGGTTGCTCAATATCACGTTATGTTTCCAACTATTGACGAAAACTCTAAAATATGAGGAAGGTTGAGGTTTAAATATCTGTATTTTTCAAACATGCATTTGATCTATTATTTGCTTTAGCTAAACCCTAAATTCCTAAAGCCGTATTTAATCGTAGAACACAGCTCCCAATTGAGTCATAGGAATGGTCTGATACCGATTTCGATATCGATACTCGCAGGAATGGTCTGATACCAATTTTGATATTGATACTCATAGGAATGGTCTGATACCGATTTTAATATTGAAAATCATAGGAATGGTATGATATCGATTTCAATATCGATAATTAGGCCAATTTGATAATTAGTTCAATACCGATATGATATGGTATAAGGATACGGCCGATACCGATAGGATATCCGATTCCAATACCAATCCGATACGGCCGATACCGAACCGATAGGCCGATACTAATCCGATACGGTCGACACTAATAAGAACCAAACGTGAAGCAGAGCTTCATATTCGAAACATCTTCTTTATTCATTCCTCATGGAGCTCTACACCAAGGATGTCCACTTCCTCATGGAGCTCATTCAAGTATACGTACAAACACACACACACCCCTCTCTCTCTAGATTCCTTTTCGATACTTATAGGAATGGTACCAATTTTGATATTACCAATTTTGATATCGATACTTATAGGAATGGTCTGATACCAATTTTGATATCGATACTCATAGGAATAGTTGATATTACCAATTTCGATATCGATACTCATAGGAATGGTCTGATACCAATTTCGATATCGATACTCATAGGAGTGGTCTGATACCAATTTCGATACTGATACTGTTAACCTTGGTTATTACAATTAGGTACTAAATTAATTTTTACTTGTATTTACAACATATATGGTACTTGGTGCAGAATTGGTCTGAGCAATGAGTCGATACTTAGTTGACCGTTCGTGGATGTACAATCGACGACATGAGAGCAATATTGGTTTGACGGATGATTTCAAGGCGGGTGTCGAGGAATTTTTGAGATACATTAGTAGCCAACCTCATTTCATGGACGGAAGGGTCATAAAGTGTCCTTGTGTCAATTGTCATAATATACCATTCAAAGAGGTAGATCTCGTGAGAGAGCACCTCTACAAGAAGGGTTTCGTACCGAACTACAACGAGTGGATGGCTCAAGGAGAACCTTTGGTTCCGCAATATCAGTCCTCCTTCAATACGGAGGTGGGAGACCCCAGTCTTGGAGACCACTTCCAATATCGGCATTGAAACTTGGCACGTGAGTTGGTATTTGATGCGGCTTGTGCCGGTACAAGTTTTGATCCGGAGGATCCGAATCCTGCTACAAAGGAGTTCTATGATATGTTCAACCATGTCGATACTCCGTTATATCCGGGTTGTGATTCTCATTCTGTCCTGTCGGTGGTGATGCGGCTGTTGAACCTCAAGTCTAATTTTAACTTATCGTAGGAATGCTACGATCGGATAATTCAGTTTGTTAGAGAGTTGCTGCCAAAAGGAGCGAAGGACTTGCCAGAAAACTTTTACAAGTCGAAGATGATGATACAGAAACTCGGATTAGGCTACGAAAAGATAGATTGTTGCTGAAACAGCTGCATGTTGTATTACAATAAGAACAATGATAAAGATAAATGTATTTTATGTCACGAGAACTGATACAAGCCCATTCGGGGCAAAGAAAAATCAACTACACGAGCAAGGTTGTGCCCCTACAAATACATGCAGCTTTTGCAGATCACAAAAAGGCTACAGGGGATGTATATGTTTTCAAATACTGCAGAACACATGACATGGCATAGCAAAAACCGAAATATGGATGAAGGAGAATTATCTCATCCATCTGATGGAGAGGCATGGAAGCATTTTGATCGATGTCATCCTGGATTTGCTGCGGAGCCTAGGAATGTTCGGCTAGCTTTATGTTCTGATGGATTCACTCTTTTCGGACAGTCGGGGGCTCAGTACTCTTGTTGGCCGGTGATTTTGATCCCTTACAATCTACCACCGTGGATGTGCATGAAGACTCCTTATATGTTCTTGAAACTTATCATACCCGGTCCAAAAAATCTAACGAAGAACATCAATATCTACTGTAGAGCCTAAAAATCAAGTTGTGCCATGTATCTACTACTCAGTGATCAAGTTGTGCCCCAAAAATCAAGCTGTGCCACTATTTTGAAGCCCAGAGATCAAACTGCGCTGAGGATCAGGTTGCGCCTGATATCAGACTGCGCCCAATTATGTTGCGCCAAAGTCTACGTGGCGTCTGACATTTAATGGCCATCATTACCTGACAATACTGACAACTGACAACACAGTAAACGAGGAAAATCTCTTCGAATCCCTCGAATTGTGCCGCTCGAGGAGATTGGACTGACAGCTGTCCTGCACATCTTGTGAGTTGCGCCTAGGCGCAATCCAGACAAGTTTTTTAGTTGCACCTAGGCGCAATCTGAACAACTTCTTCTCAAAAGCTGCCACATGTCTAGGCGCAGTCTAATCAGGCACAATTCAACTTGTTGACTGAAGCTCGCGCAACCTGATAAAGTTGAGACAATTTTCATTTCGAAAGCAGGATGACGTGGTGCACATGCCACTAATCTCTCAAGACATGTCTACTATCCTGTATATGACCATGCGTATCTCAATCAAATGATGCCACGTATCTAAATACAGTTAGTACACGACTGATAACTGAATGAAAGTTGGCGCAACATGAGGTTGGCGTAACCCAATGTGGCGCAACCCAGCCTCGCGCACATCAGAATAACTGTTTAAACAGTTATTTTCTGAACCCTATAAATAGAGTTTCCAATCATTGTTAAAGGATCACACACAGAGATCAAGAACTATTGCAAAATTGCTGCTGCATTCTCCAGAGGCTCTAGTCTTCAAGTTCACATAGTCCAAGGGATAAAGTGATCGTCTTCTGATCAGATTCCTACAGTTGTACTTCCCCAGAATTTATTGTACTTTGTACGATTCTTTTCAAGTTTGGAATAAAACTTTTTGTTTTTTGCAAACAAAATAACGACTCTACTGGGGACGACTTTCTCCTCCGATGAGAAGGTGACAACTCAATGTGATACGGCGTCGATCGGCAAGATGCAGAAGACTCTGGTTGTTTAAGTCAACCAGACAACCTACGAGGATATGATTAACACCAAGAGCAACAAGCGTACTGTGGCTATCGCCAAGAACAGGACTGTGTGGACTCCTAAGTCTCCTGCAGTTGCTGTTGCCCAGGCGCAACTTGAGTGCTCAGTGGCCAAGGCGCAATCCGCCTCAATGGCTCAGGCACATTCTGCTGCCTGGGTGCAATCCATTCTTCCTGCTGCCCGCGCGCAGTCCACTACTCTTTTTACTGCCAAGGCACAGTCTGTTCAGACCGGTGCTGAGACGCAGTCTACCCATGTTGCTGCCAAGGCGCCACCAGTAGCCTATATTACTAGGGTGCAACCAGTAGCCCGTAGTTCTATGGCACAACCCAAGCAACCAGTGACTCAGGCGCAGTCTGCTACTCTGGCGAAATCTAAGGGAACTAGTCATTTGGCTATTCCCTCTCCTAATTCTCAAGTTCTAAACTTGGAGAAACAATGCTCTAGTACTAACACTAGACTGAACAAAGGGAAGAGTCCTTTGACATTTCCTCAACTGGCGCAACCTGTGCCTAAAGTGATCCCACAACAGAACAGAGGGAAACACTTCTTAGCTAACCCTCTACAAAATAAAGGAAAGCACCCTTTGGTCTTTTCTAAAACTTCCCTGGTCTATGACTCAGAGGAAGATATATCAGATTCTATTCCTTTAAACAGAGGTCTTCGGATCTCTGATATCGGATAGAATACTGATCAAAGAGGCATCTTGCCTACCCCTATGGGGTCTGGTCAAGATCTTCCCACCTTACAAATTTCAAGTTCTAAGCAAAAAAAATTGAGGGTATCACAAACAGAGACACCTGAAGCAGAATTTTTTGATTTACGCGCTTATCTCAATAGGCGTCAACCAGTATCAACTTTGGTGAAGTGTAAGAACCCTATGCCAAAAGCCAATCTATACCAAAAGCTAAAGTTTGAAAAGAAGGACCCAACTACTTATGCTAATGAGTTGAGTACATCTTTGTACACTCAGGGAACTAAACATCTGAAGAATAGGAGACATGTTCCTAACATCATTAAGGAATATGTTCCTCCGACCTCTTCTCGTCCTGTAGTGGTAAATGATCTACGGGAATGTCTTAAACAAAGACGGAAAATTGTAGGAATGTCTCCCTCACCTCTAAATCACTCTTTAGATCGCCATTGTCTTCATGAAGTCGTCATCAACTGTTGCTGCCAATCAGCTCGACGATCTGTCTTCGATCGTCTGAACTATACTTTAACTCCTGAACCTATAATAGGAGACGAAGACGAGCTATTATATGCTTCTGTCAATATGACTTCTCAAGGCACTGGGGGTGGGAAATGTCTAAGACGTAATGTATCATGTAATCCTAGTCAGCAATACTTGGGATCAGATTCATGCATCCAGTGAAGGTGTCTTTCAATACACCATATCAAGAAATCAAAATTTGAACCAAGGTATCTTTAATCAAAAAGATCTCCCCATCGCTCATATAGGAGAGGACTCTTTTTCTGAATTTGATGCAGATAGTGAAAGTTCTGAACGAACTATCTCATCAATAGCAGCAAGAGAAGTAACGGCATATACCATTACGGAAGATCAAGATGCCTCTACTTCAACCAGTCAGGAGCAACGAATTGTTGCACTAGAAGACAAATTGAAGACCATGGCAGAAATGGTTGCAAGTATGCATACAATAATCGTGGATCAACATACATTGCCACCGGTTATAAATCCTGCCACCAATTCGGAGCTTATAGCATCTTCTGTACCTATTAGTCTGGGGGTACCGCCTCCTCAGGTTGCTTTTATACCAGTTCAAGCTGATCCCAGTCAGTCTGGGGCCGGGGTGGTAATTACCATGCTGTTCCTCCTCCTAACAATTCTAACCAGCCTATCAATTCCCAAACATCAGGGGATGCTAATGAGGCCGTGAAACTCTTACGCACTCAATTTGAGGCCTTCAAGCAGAAGGATGGCCTACAAAGACTGGGCATAAAGCAACCGTATCCTACATAATGGAAGGAGGTTCCATTCTCTCCTAAATACAAGCTCCCAACCATTATGCTGTTTGATGGCAGCACCTCTCCAAGTCAGTACATCAATCACTTTGAAGTAATGACTGACCAATCATAGCCAAATGATGCTCTCCTTACCAGAATGTTCATCGATTGTTTAGCTGGCGCACCATACGATTGGTATCGTAGTTTACCAGATGGCTACATAACTTCTTTTGCTGGTTTCAAGCAAATATTCTTGGAACGGTTTTATGAGGGAGTCAACGACATAATAATGTCTGCCCTCATTAAGATTAAACAAAGGCACAATGAATCCACGGAGAGTTTCATTGAAAGATTTTGCCGAGAGGCACTCAAAATGCCTTTAGGAACTCCATCTGCTGTAACAATAGACACTAACAAATCAAACTTGCTGCCTATTATCAGTATATGGACGGGATCTACACAATCTCAAGATTGGCCTTCTTTCATTGTGAATGCCAAGGCGGCAGAAGTCAGTGCCGAAAACTTCAAACAGTTAGGAGTTCAGATGACTCATCCTAACCAAGATGAACATTCTATACCCGGGGGTAATAATTGCCAGAATAACCGCAAGGGTAAAGAAACACTGGCCATCAATCCAAAGGCAAAGAGTCTCTCAAAAGACTTGTACAATTCGGTAATTTTCTACCACAACTTGTACAAGATGGTGTTGTCCCCATTCCAAAGACTACTCTTGAGATCGTGAATCTCCCACCTCCCCAATATGAAGGTCTTGTTCTACTATCGACTGACAGAGGAGAGATTATGTGGATTCACCCAGATCTGGTGGCAGATTTTGAAACGCCTTCCTCTTCAAAGCAAAAGAAGCCCTCCAAAGCTAAATCTAAAAGCTGCAACATGGTATCCTTTGAAC
Organism: Iris pallida; assembly: GCA_029216955.1. NCBI lineage: Eukaryota > Viridiplantae > Streptophyta > Magnoliopsida > Asparagales > Iridaceae > Iris > Iris pallida. The sequence continues at coordinate 8,663,882 of JANAVB010005598.1, read as the reverse complement.
CAGTAACAGAAGTAGAAATTCTAATGGGCACTAGATCTGGGAAACCCTATTTTCGAGAATATCTCGAAAATCAAGAGAATCCTGCTCCATCTCCTGATGCTCCTCCTACATCATCTTCTCCTGCAGAGAATATACCATCTACATCCCTGCCGGTAGCTTAACCAACTCCTTCTAAACTTACGTCAGCAGATAAGGGAAAACAACCTGTTCGCTTTGACAAAGCATTGAAAAGTCTTCGTCTCTTGGACTCGAAAAGCCATATACCTTTGATATATTAGCTCAATTGGCCAATACTCCAGCGAGATTGTCAATCTTTGAACTCTTACGTCTCTCAAAAGAAACTCGAGAAACGTTAAGTGAAGCTTTGATGCAGGCTGATGCTTGTCTTACTCTTCTCAAAAAGCCTGAAAAGGAGCCAGTCAGCTGTGCACATTATCATAGTGTATTTGAATTAATGCCCAACATCACTTTTATACAAGATGACATGTTGTTAGAAGACAATCGTCATGATCGTCCTCTCTATTTTACGGGGTATGTGGATACCATGAAAGTCGATCGCATTTTGATTGACCCAGGGTCCGCACTTAGCATCATGCCGAAGTCTCTGCTAGATGCCTTGAAGATCCCAGTGCATAACCTTTCTACAACTATCACTACTATCCTGGGGTTCAATCAAGAAAGAAGTGAACATTTGGGAAAAATACACCTAAAACTGCAAATTGGCAATCTTTGTACAAAGGTGACCTTTTATGTAATTGATAATCATGGCTCATACAATGCTTTGTTAGGAAGACCATTCCTCCATGAGCACAATATTGTACCTTCTACTCTCCACCAATGTTTTAAATATGTGGAGAGTAATGGAGAAGTCCAAAAAGAGGTTGCAGATCTGAATCCTTTCAAAGGAGTTGAAGCATACTGCAATGATTCTCGCATGTACAAGGATAAATTCATAAAGGTGGTACTGGCAATGGACACAGATGAAGAACAGAAAAATGTGCCGAATGATACTCTGGTGATCCTGGTCAAAGGACGTACCTCATGTCCTCAGTCTTCCAAACTATTGACTATCTATCTTCCTTTCCATGAGAAGCAGCCTAAGGGTGATAGTCAGGAACAAAGGGAGCTCACCTTTTCTGAGCCGCTTGTAATCGACCTTCGTCGTAAGAAGCCCCTTCCTCCTTCTCGTTCTTCTTCTCCCCCTCTTGTCATCAATCTGACTAAGCCTCTTAAGGCTAAAGTTCCTGTTGTAAATGATGGTGTAAAAATTAATAAAGCATCTCCTTTGCAGTATACTGATGTCCCTTATTATACTCAATGTTATTTGGATATGCTGGATAGCTTTAAACCACTTACAATAGAAGTCGTATCATCTCTACAAAATATGGTATCACTGGATTCAATACAAGAGTCGTACTTCTTAGTACCGTCTCGAAAGAAGGATAAAAAGCCTATATTCTTCAATAAAAGAGAAGAACCAAAAATCATGCTCTATAATAATAATAGAGATGATACAGGAAGGCTACAATTACACCGCTATAGTCCACAATCCAAAGCAATCATCCGCAAAATGGGCTATGATTTCAGAACATGCCTCAACAACGGTAAAGGAAGGCGAACTCCTCTTCGTATTGCTGTTCCAAAAGAAAAATCACAACAATACCACAGTAAAACGAAGCGAGGACTAGGTCATGCTTCACCACTTCCAACTCCAGAACCTTCTGAATCTGATGAAGAAGAACGATCTAACTCTTCTGATTCTATCTCATAGGATTCTGATACCAGTATTGATCATGTTCATAGGGTGATAGTATCTTCTAACATGGTGTCTACCAAATTTTTGAAAGATGACGAAGATGACATTGAGGAAGCTTCTGAAGTGGACCCTTGGGCTCAAAAGATGGACAATCAGTGGGAACTTTGTTTTGAACAACGAGAGCCACCTACTGAGGATCAATTAGTCTAAATCGATATTGGAAAAAAGGGCGTATCACGACCAATCTTCATTAGCAAAAATCTTCCAGAGAATGATAAACAAGAATTAATTCACCTTATTCGTGAATATATTGATGTCTTCGCCTGGAGTTATGAAGATATGCCGGAATTAGGTCCTTAAATTACAACTCACAAGCTTAATATCTTGCCGAATGCCAAACCGGTCAAACAACAACAACGACGATTCAAGTCTGAAATGATGGATGTAATTGATGATGAAGTCAAAAAGCTTATAGCTTGCGGTTTTATCAGAGAAGAACAACATCCTGACTGGGTAGCCAACGTTGTTCCAGTCTTGAAGAAAATCGGAAAGGTTCGAGTTTGCATAGACTTTCGGGATCTCAATGATGCTTGCCCTAAATACGAATTCCCTCTCCCAATTACTGATGTCATGATCGACAATACATGTGGATTCGAACAAATTTCTTTCATGGATGGGTTTTCTGGGTAGAATCAAATCCGGATGAATCCTGAAGATGAAAAACATACTTCGTTTCGTACTCCTCGTGGAGTGTACTATTATACAGTCATGCTATTTGGTCTTAAGAATGCAGGTGCAACTTACCAGCGGGCTATGAGTACTATCTTTCGAGATCATCTGCGAAAGACTGTCGAATGCTATGTTGACGATATTGCTGTCAAAAATCATCTTAAGGAAGATCACATTCAAGATTTAATAACTATCTTCAATCTAATGCGCCGACATCAACTCAAAATGAACCCCACCAAGTCTTTCTTGGGTGTCTCTAGTGGCAAATTTCTCGGCTTCGTCATTACCTCTAAGGGTATACACGTTGATCCCGAGAAGATCAAAGCCATTCAAGAGATGCGTCCTCCACGCAACCTAAAAGAGATACGAGGATTCCAAGGTCGTCTTGCGTACATCAGGCAGTTTATTTTGAATTTATCTGGATGTTGTAGACCATTTACTCAGTTAATGAAGAAAGGTGTATCTTTCGTTTGGACGGAAGAATGTCAACAAGCATTTGATGACATAAAGCGGTATTTAATGAGTCTGCCAGTTCTTGTACCGTCGATCTCAGGGATACCCTTCTTAATGTATGTTCGGGCAATGGACCATTCATTGGGAACTTTGCTGGCTCAGAAGAATAAGGAAGGACATGAACAAGCCATCTACTATCTTAGTCGAACAATGATTAGAGCTGAACATCGTTATAGTCCGGTAGAGAAAGAATGTTTAGCCTTAATGTTTGTCGTTCAGAAGACAAGACATTACATCATAGGCCAAACTATTCATGTCATATCCCGGGTCAATCCTCTTCGAGTCTTAATAAAGAAGCCAAGTACACTCAATTCTAGGCTTGCCACATGGGCCATATTATTAGCACAATATGATATGGTTTATGTTCCTCAAAAGTCTGTGAAAGGTCAGGCACTTGCTGACTTCTTAGCAGCTCATCCTGTCCCGGAAATATCTAAACTCTATGATGAGATTCCAGACGAAACATTGGAATTAAATATGATCTCAGAAGAGTTTCCTACTTGACAGTTGTTCTTCGATGGAGCTTCTAGAATTAGACCTGGAGGTACCCTTATTGCTGGAGTGAGAATTGTTCTCGTTTTACCCGATAGATTAGCTATTCAAAGGGCTTATTCTTTAGATGAGTCGTGCTCTAACAATGTGGCAGAATACAATGCCTTGCTCATTGGACTCCAATTAGTCAAACAATTGGATATTGAATATCTCGAAGTATATGGTGACTCTAAGCTGATTGTTAATCAGGTTAGAGGCATATATGAAGTTCAACATCAAGATCTGGTACCGTACCATAAAGCAGCAACCAAGATAGCTTCTTCATCAAAGGGTTCTTCATCGAACATGTACGTCGTACATGCAATACAGAAGTGATGCCTTAGCTAACCTAGCTGCGGTATTGGCAATTCCAGTCAAAAGACAACAAATGGTTGTTATCTCTAATAGAGAACTATTTTGTGTTGAAAACAACCATAACATTGAATTCAGTAATCTAACTGAAGTCAATATCATTAGCGAGGACTGGAGAACACCTTTCATTAATTTTACAGTACATAACATTTTACCAGAAGATCCTAAGGAAGCTAGAAGCATCCGTCGTCGATCGCTTCGATTCTATTATAATCATACTACTAAAACTCTCTATCGAAGAACTTTTGATGGATTACTCTTGAGGTGTCTCGCTGGTGATGAAGCAAAGCAGATATTACGCGAAGCTCATGATGGTGTTTGTGGAGCACATCAGCCTGGTCCTAAACTTTAGGATCGTATTCGACGTATGGCTACTACTGGCCCTCTATGGTATCAGATGCTATTGACTATGCAAGGAAATTCGTGCATGTCAAATTCATGCAGATTTTATTCACCAACCGTCGAAATTTCTTCATTCGACTGCTGCCTCATGGCCTTTCGAAGCTTGGGGCATGGATATAATTGGCCCTATCAATCCTCCTTCATCTAAAGGATATCGGTTCATCTTGGCTATAACTGATTATTTCTCCAAATGGGCATAAGCTATACATTTGGCTGAAGTAAAAACTAGTAATGTCATCAACTTCATCAAACATCATGTGATATACAGATTTGGTGTCCCTCGTCGAATTATCCATGATAATGGGCCACAATTTATCAGCCAGAAGTTTAATAGATTCTGTGATGACAACAGAATCAATAATGTCGGCTCTACGGCCTATAATCCTGCGGCTAACGGGTTGGCTGAAGCATTCAACAAAACCATTATCAGACTCCTTAAAAAGTTTGTCTCTATTAACAAACGTAATTGGAATGATAAACTTGGAGAATATCTATGGGCATATCGCTCTACCGTCCGTAATCCCACAGGTTGCACACCCTTTTCTCTAGTATATGGATGTGAAGCTGTCCTACCTCCGCTCGACGAGAAAAGGTTATTAGCTCAACAGCACATCAAACTTTATCAGGCCCAGATTTCAAAAGCCTTCAATCGCAAAGTCAGAGTGCGAACATATCAGGAAGGCGAGTTAGTTCTCACAGTCAGACGTCCTATGACTATGACACATATGAGCAAAGACAAGTTCGAGGCAAAATGGGAAGGGCCGTATGTGGTAAATAAAGTTTTCTCAAATGGAGCCTATCAATTAACAGATATGGACGGCAGAGTTGCTATGATGCCTATCAATGACAAATTTCTCAAAAAATATTATGTATAAAAGCAAAATATACTTTATTCCAAAGACATCATGTATATAAAAGTTTATTTTATTCAAAAGCAGAATAGAATTACATAATATTACGGACGGAAAGGAGGCCCCGATCCTTCATGATTAAATATATAGTTTGCCAATCGTTCAAACATCTCATTGCCGGAACTCACAAAAAACTCGCAAGCAACCATCCTCAATGCTTCTTCTTCGGCAGTTTTCCCAGGTTGCACTAGCTCAGCAATCAAGTCCCGTCTTGGAACATGAGCAGTTGAGCCTTCACCCTTTTCTTTCTGAAGAGGCACTGGAGGCTCAGCAGGAGGCGTCTCGGTCTCTTCTTCGATCTTCGGGGTGAGCAAATCTTTGGAAGACATTTTGTACAAGAAGGAAAGAGATTGAAGATATCTACAAAATTTTTGTTCTATTTATAGACAAAACAACTAGATAGTCAATCTCGAGAACTGATGTGACTTTTTGAAAGAAGCCAAACTGTTCATTCATTTATAACTGTTCGTTCATTTATAGCTGTTCGTTCATTTATAACTGTTCGTTCATTATCCAATGTGACTGTTCATTCATTTCAGTGTCCTTATCTCGAAAATTGAAGTGACTGTTCATTTTTTCTAATGAGAGTTCATATTCTCTATACTTCTGAAATTCTGTATTACATCAGCAACTTGTCACATCTACATTTTTCTTTGATTCTATGTTTCTTATCACCACATCAAAATCAAATCGTAAAGAAGAGAAAATCATTCTTTATTTCTTCTTTAAAAATATAGATATATCTTAATGGAAATCTATTACATCTCGGATTTTCATTCTAAATATAACATGAAGGTCTATTACATCTTTGGATCTTCTTATTTGTTGGTGCCAATTTCTTGTCGTCTCGACCTGAAGCAACGAGCCAGACAATGGAACCAACTCTGGTCTTCTCTCTCAGAAAGACGAGAGGAGAACCACAGAGTACAGCAGCTCGAAGATAAGCTGCTGTCAATACAACTGGTGGAGAGAAGACAGCCCGCCAGGGGAACTAGGAATGAGATCACCCTTGTGATACGATTCCTAATTCTGTCTCTCCACCATCCAACTCTCATATATAAAGGCTCTTCCTACCATCTGAGAAAGATCCTTCTGGAATACAGAGAGTCCTGAGCTGTCTAATTTGAGTGTCAGAATCACATGAGCTATCTGATGTGGGTGTCAGAAGAATGCTCTCCATAGCATCCAGATCACCTATGCCAGTTTTGAAGAAGCTTGCCAACCAAACTTCTGTAAATAGGAACAAAGAAAAGAAAAGTCAGCAAAATCTATCAAAACTACGTGTGCATCAAATCAACAGGCGTATATCAGCAACGTGCGCCTATTCTCAGAAGCTCAGGCGCATATTCAACAGTGCGTGCTGATCAACAGGCGCATATCAGCAATTTATGCCTATTCTCAGAAGCACAGGCGCACATCGACAGTGCACTAATTAACAGACGCCTATCAGCAACGTGCGCCTATTCTCAGAAGCACAGGTGCATTTCAACAGTATACGCTAATCAACTGTTGTATATCAAAATAGCGTGCTGATCAAACGGGCGCGTATTAACACTGTATGTCGATCAACAAGCGCATATCAACAGTGCGCACCTATGATTAAAGCTAAGCACTGGACCGTAGTGCGTGCCTATTCTCAGAAATAGTTAGCGTATATCAACGGTGTCTACAACATACAGATCAGTATCTATCTTCAAAAGTGGTCCAAAAGAAAAAAAAATGCTCATACCATTGGTCCTTTGTTGAGACTTACCAATTTTTGAAGGCACAGCATGCAAACGAATAGCATCGAGATGAAGTGGCGCAAGTGAACTTATGAATAGTAAGAGCTTGTGAAAAGCCATTTGTTTTGAGAAAGTATGAATGACTCTTTTGTTTCTGGTTGTCCTTTTAAAAGTATTGAAGATGAAACATGCACGTCATTCTAGGAGTCTATTTTTAGAATAGAACTAAACAATAGGCGATTGAAGCCATGTGATGACTGCCATGTGTCCCTCAATAAAACAGTAAGCATTGAATTAGCCAAAGGAACGCATATATATGCGCTATCACAACCATACAATATATCAGAAATGTTAAATTTCATTGCATAAAAGATGGGTGGACCCCTACAGACATGGACACAAGAAAAGAGAATAAAAAAGTTGTCATGCTTAAACATTATTCCTTTTTATTTTGTTTATCAGTATGACGAAGGGCGGCGTCCAATTCTTGCATGTTACGGATTTTCGAGCGACGCATTAGGGGAATCCCTCCGAATCGCCGCCCTCTTCAGAGGATGGCCCACCACTCGAGCGATTAAAGACAGTCGGGTTTAACCCGAAGCAGTCTAGAAAGTTTACCGTCCTCAGTGTCGGGTCAGCCTCCAACAAATAAGTCGAAGGCGTGACGTCGGGTTTCGCTTCAGGAGACCGGGTTTTGGTGACAACATTGGCCTCCATCTCCTTCTTAGATGCCATCAAAAATTACAGAAGTGAAGAATAAAGTATGAAGATCAACCCCTACATATATATCACCAAACTGACTCTTCATATTCCTCATGAAAAAATGAAAATCATCAATGAAACTCGGGAAGACGAAGAGGAGAATGAGTGTTTTCGAGAAAGAAATTTAATTATGATGACTGCGGTTGACTGGCACAACTTGACTCAGTCAAAACATTTATAAATTCAAAGTATTTCAAAACTTTGAAAATGTTTTTAAGTTTTAAAAACTTTGAAGGGGGTCTTGTAGAGCCTAAAAATCAAGTTGCGCCACGTATCTACTACTCAGTGATCAAGTTGCGCCCCAAAAATCAAGCTGCGCCACTATTTTGAAGCCCAGAGATCAAACTGCGCTGAGGATCAGGTTGCGCCTGATATCAGACTGCACCCAATTATATTGTGCCAAAGTCTACGTGGCGTCTGACATTTAATGGCCATCATTACCTGACAATACTGACAACTGACAATACAATGAACGAGGAAAATCTCTTCGAATCCCTCGAATTGTGTCGCTCGAGGAGATTGGACTGACAGCTGTCCTGCACATCTTGTGAGTTGTGCCTAGGCGCAATCCAGACAAGTTTCTTAGTTGCGCCTAGGCACAATCTGAATGACTTCTTCTCAAAAGCTGCCACATATCTAGGCGCAGTCTAATCAAGCATAATTGTAACACCCACTTTTCTAAAATGAGGATAATTTTGAACCTTTGTAAAAGTTTATTATTTAATAATAGGATTTATGATTTATGGAAATTTTTAATTAATTTAATACTATTTAAAATTGATGAATTATAATTTTGATGTGTTAGTTAGTGAACCCTAGAACTGTTGAGCCTAGAGACTAACCATGACCATGTGGACCTAACCATGTGATTAGAATGACTATTTATAACTTTTTAGGCTAAGGGTATTTTGGTCATTTTGTGACTTTCGAATTATTTAGAATTTTGATTAATTGGTGAATTTTAGATTATTTTAATAATATTTAAATTGATGTATTATGATTTTGGTCATTTTTCATATTTTAATACTTTAGGAAAATTTTATATTTTTAATATTGTTTTTATTTGATTTGTTTAGTCGGGTTTGAGTTTCGTCTCGTTCCGACTTGTATTGTGACCCGGATAGCTTAAACTCTAGATGTGACCCAATATTAAGTTAAGCATAGCCCACAAAACCCAACATTTAAGTTAGTTTGTTAGACTAATTTTTATCATGTTGGAATAGTTAAGTTAGACACTCAAAACTAGATCCTTTTGACCCCAAACTTGAACCTAGTCTAGACTTAACCATATGAGACTAGAGAGGGACAATTAGGACATTTCCTATTAGCCCTAATGGACTCTTTATGGCAGCCACCTTTAGGGGAGAATGATTCATTTCATTCATTACAATCTTGCCTCTTTTATTTTCCTTTTGTTCTTCCCTAATTTTAGAGAGCCTTCCCTTTGATTTGATCTCCAAATCAAATCATTCCTTCACCAAATCTTCCCTCAATCATTCTTATTCTCCAAGGGAATTGTGCTACCAAGGATTGGAAGAGAAGTGCAAGAAGGAGTGTCCACTTTGAGAGATCTTCGTATCGGAGCCGTGTCCTAAAGGATTTCATTGGAATTCCACTCCCAAGAGGTAAAACCCATCCTCTAAATCGATTTTCTTTGCATATAAATTATTTTTGTATCCGTAGGATCCATCCTCATGCATGTGTCCCATTTAGATTCAAATTTAAGGCCATTTGGAGCTCTCTTGAGGATTTTAGATATGTGTCTTGTGTCCTACTTGATAGATCCCAAATTAGGACACCCCATGTGTATGTATGTATGATAATAGTTTAAATAGATATTTAAATTCAGTTTTAGAATGGTTAGAGAGTGGATTGATCTTAGTTAGGATGGTTAGAATGAGTTTCATTTGGATACCTATGTTTGTATCCAAGTATCTTGGCCTATATGTGTTCTTTTGTCCAAAACAACTCAAATTTGTCATAATATTTATCTACATTTTTATTAACCAAAGCAACTTAAAAATATCATAACTTTTAGCTTAGAACTCTGATTTATCTCCCATTTTTTTAAAAGAACCGTATCGAAGTTATCTTTCCAAATATATATTTTAATAAGCCAAATTATTTCTGTAACTTTCTGTAGAATTATTTGAGTGTCAGCTGTACGAAAGACGAACGTGTTTCGGTATTTTTGCGATTTCGGGAGCTTCCGGACACGAAAATGCGATCCGTTTGAAGTTTCGGAAAGCTAACACGAAGGGCTACAATATACTTTAATCCTAGAATTTAGTAGAGGCCCAATTGGTACAGTATTGGTTTTAAGTAGAAGAGTGACTATACGATATATGTATTTTGTGTAACCTATGAGCCTATGTAGTATGGATATTAAATAAATATAGAGTATATAATACATGATATGTTAGATGAATGAAATGATATATATATGATATATATCCTCTTTACATTAATGTATGTATATGGTTGAATGCAAGCATGTAGGAATGCAATTAATATAATGTATGTAAGCAATGCATAAATGCATGAATGAAAGAATGATATACAATGTATGCATGAAAGTAGATAATGATTGCTAGATATGAATGCAAGGTATACATGTAATGATAGATATGAATGCATAATATATAAATAATATAATACAATATATAATGATAGCATATATGGTAATGTAGAATATATGATGCAAGCATGTATATGTCCACTGTTTTTCCTTTTCCTTACATTTTTCTTCCCTTTCCTTTCCATTTCAGTTTTTCCCCCATTTTCCCTCTTCTATTTTTACATGTTGTATACAATATATATAATGTATAGATGCATGTAAGTATGTAATATGCATGAATGACATGTATGTAACAAAAATAAGTATATGTATGCAACTTAATGATATGTGAATGGATATAATGCCTGAACTGAAATATGCATGCATATGGGATATGAATGAATGTATAAATGCATGAATGAATGTCATATACACTACAAGAAAAATGATCATTTACGGCGCGCAATTTACGACGCGCAGTTGTTGCGCGTTGTAAATGACACTCTTTTACAGCGTGCAAATATGTGCGCCGTAAAAGAGCCACTTTTTGTCGTATTTACGGCGTGTTTGACATGCACGCCGTAATTGAGGACTCATTTACGGAATGCATTCTTGCGTGTTGTAATTGAAGACTCATTTACGGAATGCATTCTTGCGTGTTGTAATTGAAGACTCATTTACGACATGCATTTTTGTGCGTTATAAATGAAGACTCATTTATGGCATAAATTTTTGAGTGTTGTAAATGAAGACTCATTTACGACTTGCATTTTTGTGCGTTGTAATTAAAGACTTATTTACAACATGTATTTTTGTGCGTTGTAATTGAAGACTCATATTCCAGGTAATAAATGATAAAAAAATAAAAAAATACAAAAACTGAGAAAACAACAGCAAAAATCTTTTAAAAAAAAATCAGTCTTAGAAAATAAAAAATAAAAACTATTGATTTTTTTTCAATAAAACAAAAAAAGAAAAAAGAAAAAAAACAATAAAAAACAAAAACAAAAAATAATAAATAAATAAATAAGATTTTTTGAAAGAATAATAGTATAGAAATATTATATTCTTACGGGATATAATGATGATATTTTGTGTATAAATTATTTATTGGAATATACCCAATTTTTAAAAATATTTTTTTTATAACATAGATTAAAACTAAAATAAAATTTTCATCCTAAATTTGTGCAAAAATAAAGAATGATAACAAAAGGTTTAAATTTAAATTTGTATTCAACTTTTCATTTCCCTTTTAAACATCCTTCCAAAAAATTTCACTTTTAGTTTCCCTCTTAAACTTTTCACTATTCCCGCACAAATTTTCATTTTTAGTTGTGTCCCTTGGATCATCATCCAAGGGCTAGTCCCAATTCCCAAATCAAACGCCTTTTATTAATTCTCTTCCTCTTTCTAGCTTCCTCAAGAAGAGAAAAGGAACGTCAGCAGTCTTATTCCCATATTTTTCCCCTTTTCTACAAAATCTTCGGCTTCTCACGAACGCCGGAGACCCCCAAACTAGCTCAACCGCCCCCACGTGGAGTCTGTTGCCGATGCCAACGGGTTTTCCTTCCGCCAATCAAGAAGAGGAAGCGTCGCCTGCGCCAGCCGGCTGCCATGGGGTCCGTGGTCGCCCTCCACGGTCGGTTCGAGATACTGACGCTTACGGGGCTTTCCTGCCGAGCCCGGCACCGCCGGGGTCGACCGGAATGACGGTCTACCTGGCCGACGTGCAGGGGCAGGTGGTGGGGGGAACGTGGTCGGGTCGCTGGTGGCGGCAGGGCCCATCATGGTGGTGGCGGCTACCTTCACGAACGCAACCTATGAGAGGTTGCCACTTGAGGAGGACGAAGAGGGACTGGGAAGGAACGTGGCAGCGACGGACAGGGGCAGATTGCCTTGGGTTCCCCTTCGGGCATTAGGGGCGGGCTGTCCGACCCTCCAACGATGCCTATGTTCAACCAGCCGCCCAATCTCTTGGGCAACGGAGGGCCGCTCGGACACGAAGCTTTTCCGTGGGTGCCGCCGCATGCTCGGACTCATTACTAGAAGAAGAAGCATAAAAGGACTACAACATTCTAGATCATCATCGCCATCACCATGAAGAGATCGAGTAACTTCAGCTTTATTTCTATATATTGTCACACGAGTAAGTTTTTTTTCTTCTTTAAATTTGATAGGGAGTGAGTGCATGAGGAAATGGTGGCAATGCAATAAAAACGTGTAGTAGTTAGGGGATAGGTGTATATCATAATTTGTGCTATGTGTTTGAAGGATATCAATTGTTGGAATTAATGGAAATCAAGATTAATTAATCTTTCACGTGATTTTGTGACTACTTCTTCTTTTCTTGCCATGTGATCACTTACTTAACTCTTCATTGATTGTTGTAATTAGCAACCTAAAACTATATAGTATACAAAGAGACTTGATCTCTTGAACAATGGACCTTTGATATTCCAGCATGTCCACATTCATAGCAGGTTGTTCTTGTTGGACTTGTCGTAAGAAACTTGATGTTACTCCAGAAAATAATTTGGTATGACACCTACTCCCGGTTCAGATGTATCAGCATTATTTGGTGGAAGAGTAATATCACTCATATCAAGCACTGTTACTCGTAAAGCTATTATTGTAACTTGTTGAATTTGCTCTCATGCAGGCTGGGTGTAATGCTTGTAGTTGTACTGTCGGTGCAGGCTATGGAGAGGAGGAGAAGAGGCAGTGCAAATAATAAGCTACAAAAATAATTGATAATTGGAAATTTTTTACTTTTCTTTTTATGACAGTGAACTCTCTTTTCTCTATAAGTTTTTCTTAAGGGGATTTGAATTGATTATACATTTCTTTTTTCTACAAGTTGATGTTAATTTGTTTAGCATTGCATGTATTGGATATTTGTTAAAAAAAGGTTGGACGGTGTGTGAGATCAATGATTGCTTGTTATTTGTGATCAAAAACCAGTATGAGCACTGTGAATACCAATAGACTGTGATCAAGAGTTTGTTTATGGTATTTTTATCAGTAGAAAGGGTGATGAAACATTTATAAAAATTGTAGGAGGATGCAACAACGGGAAGGCGAAGTAAAAAAATAGACAGGGTCATTTACAGTGTGCAAATGCGTGTTGTAAAAAAGATGAAGAGGGTCATTTATAGTGTGCAAATGCGCAATGTAAAAAAATGAAGATGATCATTCACAGCGTTCGAATGTGCGTTGTAAAAAGATGGAGAGAGTCATTTACAGCGTTTGAATGCGTGTTGTAAAAAAGATGGAGAGGGTCATTTACAGCGTTCATTTGTGCGCCGTAAATAATAGGGTCATTTACAGCATGGCCTTTTATGGCACAAAAATGAACGCCGTAAGAGATCTTTTACTGCATGTTTCGCGTGTCGTAAATGATAAATTTTCTTGTAGTGATATGAATGAATCAATCAATCAAAGGTATAAGTAAAATATAATGCATTGTAATGAATGTTAACATATATAATGTATAAAAGTATGTATGTAAATGTACATGAATGTATATATCTATGTAACTATGTAAATATGCATGATGTAATATATGCCTATATATATAAATATGTATATAATGTGGATATGCATGTATGTAAGAAGGTTTGTATTTATATATAGTATCTATTTTATATTATGTATTGTTGTGGTTCACATTGCCTTGTGATTGTATGAGTGCTAGCCTAGGCTTGGTTAGGCCTAGTGAGACTTGTTAGACTTGTTTGAGCTAGGACTTGACCTAGTTGACCTAGTTTGACTAGTGTGGTTGACTAGAGTTGACCAAGTGTTTACTATAGTCTAGTTTGACCTAGACAACATGCAGATGCATTATAGATTACATTTATTATCCCCTGTATACATCTTGACTTGTGTTTCTCTAACTAGGAGTCAGGTACCTCATCTCGGACAGTACATTTACTACAGCTATTCAGATACCAGGCGAGTACATTCTCTGATCATTTCATAACTTGCTTAGAACTATATTCCTGCTCTAGTTTACCTTATTTGATGCTGTCACGATATTATCACGGATTGGTACTATATGGATCCCTCCATTGAGATGTTATCCCCCTCGGGAGCATCGGATACATCGTGTCGTGTGTTTCATGTACATCGTGTATTCCTCGCTCTCATGTTATCATGTTTCTCACGTGCTTCATGCTCGTTCGTGCTCGCTCGTATACTCTCATGTGCTATCATGTTCGGTCATGTTTCTCGTACATTTCATGGATAACCTATACTCATGTGCACCCTTCATGGGCCTTCATGTGGAATTCATGTGCACTCAGTTTCTGAGCCCTCATATATTCTTCATGTACACCCATCTATGGGCTTTCATGTGAAAATCATGTACGTAACATAACTTGTCCGGATCTTTGTGTATTGATTGGGGTATGGGGGAGTATAAATAGTCATGTGAACAATTCCAAAGTAGTATAGCCATGTGTGCTTCTTTAGTATATTTATGTACAAATCAAGCCGTTCACATGTCGACTTTGTACTTTAAATCACTAGTCACTGGTAGCTCTCTACTTATAGTAGATATTCTATTACAGTTCTCTCTATTTACATCATGTACTTCTTTCAGTTTCATGTATCGTACTCTCTTGCATGTTTATATTTTCTAACCTGTTATGATCTGCGTGAGATGTATTATGCTCGCTCCCGTCCTGACTGGACTTGTTGAAAATTTTACAGAGGATGATGAGGAACCCTGCACCCCTTACTTGGAGCTTGCCTAGATGACACTTGCGACCTGGACCCCTGGGGAGGTTCAGGCAGTTGCTGAGGACGATACCTTGCTTAGTATAGATAGCTTAGACTGTTTTTTCTTTTCATGTTTAGTTGTTGTCCTTGATTTCAGAGTTGTATATTTTAGAGATGTTGAGACTGGTAGTTGTTGAGACTTATGTTATTTCATTCTGCTGTACCTCAGTTGAGGATTTCTCTATCTTTTCCCTCGTGCTATATTCTATCTTTAGATGTGATTGAAACTGTATTCTATTATGTCACCTCCATTCGGAGTGTATATACTGTACAGGTACCTTATATTGTTAGATGATTGACCTAGGACAACGTTCTACCGCCGACACTGCGGCGTAGGCTGGACGTACCCACTTCTCGTGCCCTTACTCTAGGGTGCGGGTCGTGACACATTTTTAGTGGTGGCCCATGCAGGTCGAGTTTATGTAGTGGTATTCGAACTAGAGTATCACTACAGCCTACAGTAGGATTAGGATATATTTTTGAAGGTACTCAATCACAGTTAGGCCTCCTTGAGAGATTCCTGGGACGACCCTTGAGAATCTTATTTTAACTTCGATTTGAAATCTATTTTTCCCCTGATTTGATTTACCTTTACTTCCTGTTATTGAACTTGATTTTTATGGATTATTGTTGAATTTTGAATCTTGATGTTAGTGGTTGAATTTGAGTCTGTATTTATATGATTTTTGATGGATTATTGTTGAATTTTGAATCTTGATGTTAGTGGTTGAATTTGAGTCTGTATTTATATGATTTTTGATGGATTATTGTTGAATTTTGAATCTTGATGTTAGTGGTTGAATTTGAGTCTGTATTTATATGATTTTTGATGGATTATTGTTGAATATTAAATCTTGATGTTAGTTGTTGAATTTGAGTTTGTATTTATATGTTTATATACATTTTTTTTTGGAATTAAAGTATAACCTGATAACATACTTGATAAGGACAGTAAGAAAGGCAAAAGTCTACTTTATTATGGAATTTAGAATTTATTGCAGTCATATTTGCTAGCATGACAAGGACGTAGAGCCTGATATAGCTATACTTATCTTAGTTATGAAATCTAGATTTTCTTGCAGCCATACCGGGTGGCGTGGTAAGAATTCTAGATAACATGATTATAGGGTGTATGCCTTATTATGGACTCTATCGTTTATTGCAGCTATGCTTATTGGCGTGGCAGAATTCTGACAACATAATTTCAGGAAGACGCATATGATTATCAGATTATATCTCTAAAGATTTTTTTTTTAAAAAACAATCATATCTACCTTATATTTCAGCCTAAAAAAAATTATTTCTTCATCACTTAACTTAGGAGTAAAAAATAGTTTTAATTGTTGATATAATCCCTTGTATAACTTTATTGGATATAATTCCTTCCTATGTAATGAATTGATGAATTGTCTTAGGCCTTATCTTAGACTTGTTTGTATAGCTCTGATCTCAAATGGTCCCCTTTTTTTAACAGATTGAGCAAGAAAGGATTTTATCATTATTTTCTTCTTGCCATTATTAATTGTATTAGTTTAAAAAAAATTGTTGTTTGTTTGTTTTGTTTCTCATTATTTAACTTAGGAGTAAGAGTAGCTTTAGCTGTTATTATGAACCTTTATGTAATTTCTTGCTATGAATTTCTTCATAATACAATAAATTGATGATTTTGCTAGACCTTATCTGGATTTGATATTATAGCTCTGGTTTCAGAATGGTTCCTTCTTTTAAACAGATGAGCAGAACAGATTTTATCATTATTTCTTTCTTGCCATCATTCTTGTATCACCTTTTAATATATATATATATATATATATATATATATATATATATATATATATATATATATATATAAATATATATATATATATATATATATATATATATATATATATATATATATATTTATATAGTGGATACAGACATCTTGCCTGACACGTATACATGCTACACTTAGATTACCAACCTATCTAAATGCACATTAATATATTTTTGATGTTAAATTCTCAAAACCCCAATATCTCTGACACAATACAGTATCAGAGACTAGTTCTCTGTTTTTTTTCAGTTTAAATTCGTAAATTAAATATAAATTTTATGTTATTAGTCGTTGTTTACATCACTGCACATGTATGTTATATACAGGATTTCAAGTTTTAAAGAAATTGGTTGAGTTTTGTGTTTGAATTTGTCAAATCTGAGACTGTGTGCATATTAACCTTTTAAGACTGAATTCTAAGTGATTAGTCAATTTGTAGTTTTTTTTAAATGTAATGTTTTGAGCCATATACATTGTTATATGTAGGGATATAATGTTAGGTTTCATACTCTTACATGTTAGGTTGTAGTTGTGGTAAACGTTTGGTTGGTTTTGATGTTCGAATTTCTCTAAAATCCTAAAAACTGAATACATGTTAACATTTTTACATTGCTTTCAAATGTGTAGTTTAATTTTGGATTAATATGTAATGTTGAACTAAGCTGAATGATTGAACCCTTCATTTGAAGTTTTAACCCATGTACACTTGACACTCTATACTAATGTTCACAACTGCCATGTAAACCTAACCCTTTATCTCCATGTTATGTTCATATATATATATATATATATATATATATATATATATATATATATATATATATATATATATATATATATATATAGTTTATGCATACATGTTATAATGCATATCGATACATAATTAAATCTCTACCTCTCTAAACATATAGATGTACATATATATATGGTTAGCCATGCATGTTATGAGTAAATAGCTTGTGCCTTGTAGACTGTTTAACCAATATGCCATGAATAGTGTAACTTGATAGCTATTATTTAGAGACCCAAATCCTCCTATACACTTTCATGTATATTTCACACACACAAGCCTACTATCTAACCATATGAACATGTCCACATACACCCATACACACACTAACCACATAACCTTTACATAATGTTAGCTTTTCCCTCTCTAACACTCTCTCTTTCTATATATATTATATTGTGATTGGATTCAATGCTATTGACTTTCGTTCCTTAAACTTTTGGTTTTGATTTTTCTTAAATAGTACCCCTTTATAGATAATTAGTAGTTATCTTATTTTATTTTTGATAATTACCAGTTTTTATATAGGATGGTAGACTGCCTTACAGCCTTGGTGATTGTTGTTTTTGTAACTTTTCTAGTTCAACACCCTTGATTGCTTGTATGTTTTGATACCCTATGATTGTTTTGGTCTAGTGTGACTAGTATACCTAGATGAGATTTTCATTACCACCGTATGCTATGACCATATATGTCGTCCTTTTAAATTGTATGATTGATTAAGTTTTGAGACTTTGATTGTGGGGGTTTGACCTAGAAGGGGTAGGAACATTTTAATTTCGAGGACGAAATTTTCTAAGGAGGGTAGACTTGTAACACCCACTTTTCTAAAATGAGGGTAATTTTGAACTTTTGTAAAAGTTTATTATTTAATAATAGGATTTATGATTTATGAGAATTTTTAATTAATTTAATACTATTTAAAATTGATGAATTATAATTTTGATGTGTTAGTTAGTGAACCCTAGAACTGTTGAGCCTAGAGACTAACCATGACCATGTGGACCTAACCATGTGATTAGAATGACTATTTACAACTTTTTAGGCTAAGGGTATTTTGGTCATTTTGTGACTTTCGAATTATTTAGGATTTTGATTAATTGGTGAATTTTAGATTATTTTAATAATATTTAAATTGATGTATTATGATTTTGGTCATTTTTCATATTTTAATATTTTAGGAAAATTTTATATTTTTAATATTGTTTTTATTGGATTTGTTTAGTCGGGTTTGAGTTTCGTCTCGTTCCGACTTGTATTGCGACCCGGGTAGCTTAAACTCTAGATGGGACCCAATATTAAGTTAAGCATGGCCCACAAAACCCAACATTTAAGTTAGTTAGTTAGACTAATTTTTATCATGTTGGAATGGTTAAGTTAGACACTCAAAACTAGATCCTTTTGACCCCAAACTTGAACCTAGTCTAGACTTAACCATATGAGACTAGAGAGGGGCAATTAGGACATTTTCCATTAGCCCTAATGGACTCTTTATGGCAGCCACCTTTAGGGGAGAATGATTCATTTCATTCATTACAATCTTGCCTCTTTTATTTTCCTTTTGTTCTTCCCTAATTTTAGAGAGCCTTCCCTTTGATTTGATCTCCAAATCAAATCATTCATTCACCAAATCTTTCCTCAATCATTCTCATTCTCCAAGGGAATGGTGCTACCAAGGATTGGAAGAGAAGTGCAAGAAGGAGTGTCCACTTTGAGAGATCTTCGTATCGGAGCCGTGTCCTAAAGGATTTCATTGAGATTCTACTCCCAATAGGTAAAACCCATCCTCTAAATCGATTTCCTTTGCATATAAATTAGTTTTGAATCCGTAGGATCCATCCACATGCATGTGTCCCATTTAGATTCAAATTTAAGGCCATTTGGAGCTCTCTTGAGGATTTTAGATATGTGTCTTGTGTCCTACTTGATAGATCCTAAATTAGGACACCTCATGTGTATGTATGTATGATAATAGTTTAAATAGATATTTAAATTCAGTTTTAGAATAGTTAGAGAGTGGATTGATCTTAGTTAGGATGGTTAGAATGAGTTTCATTTGGATACCTATGTTTGTATCCAAGTATCTTGGCCTATATGTGTTCTTTTGTCCAAAACAACTCAAATTTGTCATAATATTCATCCACGTTTTTATTGACAAAAATAACTTAGAAATGTCATAACTTTTAGCTTAGAACTCCGATTTATCTTCCGTTTTTTTAAAAAGAACCGTATCGAAGTTAGATTTCCAAATATATATTTTAATAAGCCAAATTCTTTCTGTAACTTTCTGTAGAATTATTTGAGTGTCAGCTGTACGAAAGACGAACGTGTTTCGGTATTTTCGCGATTTCGGGAGCTTTCGGACACGAAAATGCGATCCGTTTGAAGTTTCGGAAAGCTAACACGAAGGGCTACAATATACTTAAATCCTAGAATTTAGTAGAGGCCCAATTGATATAGTATTGGTTTTAAGTAGAAGAGTGACTATACGATATATGCATTTTGTGTAACCTATGAGCCTATGTAGTATGGATATTAAATGAATATAGAGTATGTAATACATGATATGTTAGATGAATGAAATGATATATATATGATATATATCCTCTTTACATTAATGTATATATATATGGTTGAATACAAGCATGTAGGAATACAATTAATATAATGTATGTAAGCAATACATAAATGCATGAATGAAAGAATGATATACAATGTATGCATGAAAGTAGATAATGAATGCTAGATATGAATGCAAGGTATACATGTAATGATAGATATGAATGCATAATATATAAATAATATAATGCAATATATAATGATAGCATGTATGGTAATGTAGAATATATGATGCAAGCATGTATATATCCACTGTTTTCCCTTTTTCTTACATTTTCCTTCCCTTCCCTTTCCCTTTCAGTTTTTCCCCCATTTTTCCTCTTCTATTTTTACATGTTGTATACAATATATATAATGTATAGATGTATGTAAGTATGCAATATGCATGAATGACATGTATGTAATAAAAATAAGTATATGTATGCAACTTAATGATATGTGAATGGATATAATACCTGAACTGAAATATGCATGCATATGGGATATGAATGAATGTATAAATGCATGAATGAATGTCATATATGAATGAATCAATCAATCAAAGGTATAAGCAAAATATAATGCATTGTAATGAATGTTAACATATATAATGTATAAAAGTATGTATGTAAATGTGCATGAATGTATATATCTATGTAACTATGTAAATATGCATGATGTAACATATGCCTATATATATATAAATATGTATGTAATGTGGATATGCATGTATGTAAGAAGGTATGTATTTATATATAGTATCTATTTTATATTATGTATTGTTGTGGTTCACATTGCCTTGTGATTGTATGTGTGCTAGCCTAGGCTTGGTTAGGCCCAGTGAGACTTGTTAGACTTGTTTGAGCTAGGACTTGACCTAGTTGACCTAGTTTGACTAGTGTGGTTGACTAGAGTTGACCAAGTGTTTACTATAGTCTAGTTTGACCTAGACAGCATGCAGATGCATTATAGATTACATTTATCATCCCCTGTATACATCTTGACTTGTGTTTCTCTAACTAGGAGTCAGGTACCTCATCTCGGACAGTACATTTACTACAGCTATTCAGATACCAGGCGAGTACATTCTCTGATCATTTTATAACTTGCTTAGAACTATATTCCTGCTCTAGTTTATCTTATTTGATGCTGTCACGATATTATCACGGATTGGTACTATATGGATCCCTACATTGAGATGTTATCCCCCTCGGGAGCATCGGATACATCGTGTCGTGTGTTTCATGTACATCGTGTATTCTTCGCTCTCATGTTATTCATGTTTCTCACGTGCTTCATGCTCGTTCGTGCTCGCTCGTATACTCTTATGTGCTATCATGTTCGGTCATGTTTCTCGTGCATTTCATGGATAACCTATACTCATGTGCACCCTTCATGGGCCTTCATGTGGAATTCATGTGCACTCAGTTTCTGAGCCCTCATGTATTCTTCATGTATATCCATCTATGGGCTTTCATGTGAAAATCATGTACGTAACATAACTTGTCTGGATCCTTGTGTATTGATTGGGGTATGGGAGAGTATAAATAGTCATGTGAACAATTCCAAAGTAGTTTAGCCATGTGCGCCTCTTTAGTATATTCATGTACAAATCAAGCCGTTCACATGTCGACTTTGTACTCTAAATCACTAGTCACTGGTAGCTCTATACTTATAGTAGATATTCTATTACAGTTCTCTCTATTTACATCATGTACTTCTTTCAGTTTCATGTATCGTACTCTCTTGCATGTTTATATTTTCTAACCTGTTATGATCTGCGTGAGATGTATTGTGCTCGCTCCCGTCCTGACTGGACCTGTTGAAAATTTTACAGAGGATGATGAGGAACCCTGCACCCCTTACTTGGAGCTTGCCTAGATGACACTTGCGACCTGGACCCCTGGGGAGGTTCAGGCAACTGCTGAGGACGATACCTTGCTTAGTATAGATAGCTTAGACTGTTTTTCCTTTTCATGTTTAGTTGTTGTCCTTGATTTCAGAGTTGTATATTTTAGAGATGTTGAGACTGGTAGTTGTTGAGACTTATGTTATTTCATTCTGCTGTACCTCACTTGAGGATTTCTCTATCTTTTTCCTCGTTCTATATTCTACCTTTAGATGTGATTGAAACTGTATTCTGTTATGTCACCTCCATTCAGAGTGTATATACTGTACATGTACCTTATATTGTTAGATGATTGACCTAGGACAGCGTTCTACCGCCGACACTGCGGCGTAGGCTGGACGTACCCACTTCTCGTGCCCTTACTCTAGGGTGCGGGTCGTGACAGTAATTCAACTTGTTGACTGAAGCTCGCGTAACCTGATAAAGTTGAGACAATTTTCATTTCAAAAGCAGAATGACGTGGCACACATGCCATTAATCTCTCAAGACGTGTCTACTATCCTGTACACGACCACGCGCATCTCAATCAAATGATGCCACGCATCTAAATACAGTTAGTACACGACTGATAACTGAATAAAAGTTGGCACAACATGAGGTTGGTGCAACACAATGTGGCATAACCCAGCCTCGCACACATCAGAATAACTGTTAAAATAGTTATTTCCTGAACTCTATAAATAGAGTTTCCAATCATTGTTAAAGGATCACGCACAGAGATCAAGAACTGTTGCAAAATTGCTGCTGCATTCTCCAGAGGCTCTAGTCTTCAAGTTCACATAGTCCAAGGGATAAAGTGATCGTCTTTTGATCATATTTCTACAGTTGTACTTCCCCAGAATTCATTGTAATTTGTACGATTCTTTTTAGGTTTGGAATAAAACTTTTATTTTTTGCAAACATCTACTTGCAGCCGTTGGTGGACGTGTTGAAACAATTATGGTAGTTCGGCGTTCAGACATATGATATATCGATGGAGCAGAACTTTTAGATGAGAGCGATATTGATGTGGACTATCAATGATTTCCCAGCATACGAAATATTATCCGGATGGAGTACTCATGGTATTATGTCTTGTCCGATATGTATGGAAAAGATTAAGGCATTCTGCTTTCAGAATGGAGGAAAAGCTTTTTTTTTGATTGCCATCGTCAGTTCCTTCCTATGTCGCATCCATGTAGAAGGAACATGATGCCTTTAGAGCTGGTAAACAGGAACTAACTCCTCTCCCGTTGAGATTGACTAGAGATATCATTTGGGCAGAGGTAGAGGATTTGCCGACTGTAAGGGAAGATCCGAGATCGGGCCATCACTTAGAAGGATTTGGACATAGCCATAATTGGACGAAGCGAAGTATCTTTTGGGACTTACCTTATTGGAAGGACAATATCATAAGACACAATCTTGATGTCATGTATATTGAGAAAAATGTATTCGACAACATCTTCAATACGGTGATGGATATCAAAGAAAAAACAAAAGACAATCCCAAAGCAAGAAAGGACTTGAAAATTATTTGCAGGCGTCCAGAGTTGCATCTAACACGAAGATCCAATGGTAACTGGATCAAGCCCTCAGCACCAGTTATACTGAGTAGGGATGATAAATTGATAATATACAATTGGATTACAAAGTTGAGATTCCCTGACGGTTACGTGTCGAATCTGGCAAGATGTGTCGATCTCAACGAACGCAAGCTGATAGGGATGAAGAGTCACGATTGCCACGTGTTTATGGAATGTTTACTTCCTATCGCTCTGAAAAGTTGCTGCCTTCTCAAGTATGGGGTCCGCTGGCCGAGTTATCTATATTCTTTAGAGATTTGTGTTCAAGTAAGTTGACGGTGCAACATATGTTTGAACTTGAGGAGAAGATTGTATTAATATTGTGCAAGTTAGAAAAGGTGTTTCCTCCCGGCTTTTTTGATAGTATGGAACATTTGCCGATTCATCTTGCATACGAAGCACGTATTGGTGCTCCCGTCCATTATCGATGGATGTATCCATTTGAGAGGTATAAAATATTTAATTATCTAGTACTAATAATTATTTTATTTAAACAATTCTAATATTGGATATATTATTTATAAATATCAACATCACCTGAAGAAGAAGGTGGGCAATAAGGCTCATGTAGAAGCTTCGATATACGAAGTATATATTGTTGAGGAGGTCTCAAACTTCTGCTCAATCTATCTTCAATGTTAGTGGCAAGCCTACAAGTGCTTCTAAGTTACGGTGGTTGGAGGACGATGAGTTTGAAGTCGCTCATCGGTATATCTGCCTAAATAGTAGTATAGAGGAGATGGAAGATATAGAGGAGTAAGAGGCATAATTTTGCTACATACTCCAATTTTGTGATATACTTGTAATAATTTCTCTAACTTTTCTCGTTATTATCATAGTATTTTTAGAGCTAAGATAAAAATGGAGAGACCTAGCATTGATGATAATGATCTTGCTAGAGAGGTTGATAGAAAATTTTTATCATGGTTCCATAACTATGTAAGGATTAGAATCATTTAACTATTCTAAATTCAATTGACCGACTAAAGAGCTTTGTCCTAATGACGTTATTATACATGATGTTTTAGGTTTTTTGTTCTGACACACAGTTGATCGACAAAAGACTTCGAGCACCAGCTATCGGACCAAGCAAGAGGACAAAATGTTGGGATGGATATACCATCAATGGCTTCAAATTTAGAACCACTGATAAGCCTATCAATCACTCATTTGTTGATGAGGAGGTTAATTATACAAAGAATACCGAAGATTGTGTAAGGGGTTCAGTCTACGATGCCGATCCAGAATTTGACTATTACGACGTTCTAAGAGATATTGTAGAGCTGGATTACTCTTTTGATACCCAAATTGTGCTGTTTTAATGTGATTGGTTTGACACAACACCCAAGCAAGGATGGAGAATTGACAAACAAATTAGATTTATTGATATAAAACACGAAAAAAGATATATAGGTTTCGAACCATTTGTGTTGGCTAGTCAAACGGTCCAAGTGTACTACATGAGTTATCCTAGTCGATGACGCACTACTCGTGATTGGTGGGCTGTATGCAAAACTAAAGCAAGAAATATATATAATATTGAGATCAAGCATACCAAGAGGATGAGGTAGTCATGCCTCAACCAACATATATGAGTTTAGCCGACGTTGATGACATGGAGGTTGACGTTACTGTAGAGGATGATATAGTTGACGAAGAGCTTGACATAGAGGACTTACCTCATGTAGAGGAGTCTGAAATGGACGTATCGGATGAGGAGGAAGAATTTGAAGATAGGTGAAAGTGGAAGTGATAGTGAAAATGAAGAAGATGAAGATGAAGATGAAGATTATTCGAATTACGAAGAAGATGAAGAAGATTAATATGTATTACCTATTAGATTTGCATTGATTATTTGTATCAACACACGTTTATTTAATTTCTATTAGATTTGCATTGATTATTTGTATCATCACATTATTTTTTTATTTCTTTCAGATTTACATATGGTGGGACGAGGTCGTACACGACGTCGAAGATCTGGGTCGACCTGCCCTCCTACTCCTCCTTGTACTCCGACTGCATATCGTAGAGGAGTTAGCGAGGACGATTTGGTTGATGAGGAGGATGGATTATCTCCGTCGTTCACTCGTTCATCGATCGGCAGAGCTAGCCCTGATATTCCTTCAGCATCTACTCCTACCGGTGTTGGTGTCCCGTCTTCTACGTCGGAGACTACACCTGTCATTTGTACTGGGGCGAACCCATATCCTGGCCTTTTGGTCGACCGTGGAGTGTACATATGTCGACCGGGATTTGCAGACCCTCTTACTCTACCAGAGCGGCTAGCCAACATCATTCGTCCCAAGCTGTGGACCGATAGAACGACGTAAGTATATAATTATTAGTAGACACATTTATTCATACTCTATTTATTATCTAATCGTATATTATTTTGTTTATTCCATGTTATTTTCGGTCCAGGCTGGTAGAGATTTGGACGAGTTGATGCGTCGTCAATTCCATGATCCCTATTTGAACTTCGGGGACATTCCACTTGATAGACGATTCATTTGGCTCGAGATGCTTGAGGTATGTCTAAATAATATCATCTTTGTTTACAATATTTCTTAAATATTTGCTCATTTATTTTTATTTGTTCTTATTTGCAGAAGTTGTACTGGTGGCCGGCGCACAGAGATCAGGCGATTTGAAAGTGCTACAAGTCTGTCGCCAGTAAGAGGTTGAGGGATATTGTAAGCCCCTGATTTTCAAATTCATTTTTAATTAGTGTTAATTAATTTTTAGTGACAAATTAGCCTTAAAATAATTATTTAGATTTTTAGGAATTTTCCTAGAATTTTTAAATAATTTTAAATAAGTTTTATATATTGAAAATATCAATTTATAATTTATTTAAATGTTTTAATATCAATTTGCAATAATTAGAATTGTTTTAATATCAGTTTGTAAATAGTTAATTGTTTTAAATGCGGAATGTAAATTCTAATTTGCATTTATCTACCTTAGGGACCTATCTGCAATTACCTAAAACTACAGGGACCTAAACGAAATTCCTAACCCTAACTGCCTCCGACGACCCGGCTGACCGACGACCGCCAGCGCGCCCTGTCCCCGCCATTTCCGGCCAGACCGACCGACCTACGACCGCCCTAACCCCTCTATTTAAACCCCTGCAGCCCCCCGACCTAGCTACGACCACCACAACGCCCCACGACCACCCAGCCACCACCGTTCTTCCCCAAAAACCCTAACCGTAACCCTAACTCCAATTATCTACTCTGCCCAACCCCACCGACGAGCACCACCGCCCGCAACCACCACCATCAGACGCGCCGCGCTGAGCCGCGCCCAGCGCCACTCGAGCGCCACCGCCCCGACGCCTACTCCGCCGGCCAGCACTCTCAAACCCCCCCGACTAGCCGGACACGTACGTGTCAGTTTGTGTTCGTGTCTATTTGTGTCTCGATTTAGCATGGGTGACTCGCCAGGACACGGGCAGTCTTTAGGTAAGCTTGGACACGGCCGAATCATTTCGTGCGTGTCATGCTGAGTATGGATACAAGACTCTGTATCCCAAACTGTCAGGACACAGAGCGATATTTCGTATTACTGTTTTTAACAACTAAAACCTAATATAACTAACCTAACCTCTAACTCTAATACTTAGCTCGGGCTGACCCCCTGGCCAGTCCGACCCGATTAAACACCCCCCCCGGCTCTGTTGGCTCGAGTTCGAGCCCTCTCCTTTCTGTCTTCTTTTCTTTTTCTGTTTCTTTTCTTTTTTTTTTCTTTTTCTTTTTTCAGTTTTATATATATATATTTATATATATATGTATATATATATATTAGTATATATATATATATGTGTATATACTGTTTTTTTTACAGTATTTTATATATATGTATATATTTTATAATTAGTAAAATTTTATATAAATATGTTTGTATTTATATATATATTCATATATGTATGTATTATGTATATATTTTCATGTATATATATATTAACATATATATACACTTTATTGTTAAGTATTTTCCTATATATGTATATATATTTATACATATATATGTATACCTTATAAATTAAGTATTTTTCCTTATATATCTATATATACTTTTGGCATAGGTATGTATATATTCTTTTGTACAAATTAGCCTTATTAAAATAATAATATTTATTTTGCACTATTACCAAATTGTATTTTTAGTATATTTAAATTACTGCAACCATTTGGTGTCCAAGCCTAGCATGGGTATTTGGGCTCAAATGTGTTTTCACACATTCAAGACCTGTACAAGTCATATTGGACTTGATTCATGGCCTTGGGTCCTGTATTTGAACTTTGGTTCAAATTATATACATGGACAAAATACGCAGATAATTAATTATTGTGTGCATTGCTGTTTTTGATTTTCAAAAAAAATACTTAAAGTATTGCTAAAATTATGGAAAAATAGTTTTTAGATACTTTGTTAAGTTAGCTAATTTAGTATAATTTTTGTAGTATTTAATTTACTGTTTTGCCACTAGTTTGGCATATGAAACCAAAACTCATTTTCTGTATACTTAGGAAAACTGATTTCTATAAATATTTGTACTGGTTAATAAATTCCAGAAAAATTATAATAAATTTCTATGATTAACAAGGATCACTTTAATACTTTGCTTTAAGAAAAACTAGACTTTTTGCCTATCTCTAAAATTGTTAGAACACAATGATCTTTTGATTTATTTATAGATTAATTACGACTTGTAGCTTTTTGTGTTATTTGGAGTTTTAGTCGTGTTGGACCCCAACCCTCACTAGTGTAAAGACCCTAGAAAGTTAGTTAACATAGTGTGTCACCCCACATTGGTCTCCTATGCCAAGTCATCATTTTGGCTAGGTGCCCAGTCACAAGTCGTGTTTCACCAATTAGTATCCTAGTGTTTTAGCTTAGTGTAAAACTAAGTTATTATATTTTACTTCTACAGCGACGAGTTACTGGACATCCATAGCACTGTTATCGCAGCTTGTTTTGTTTTGCTTTGCTAGAGGCAAGTACTTTCTACGAACTTTACATATTGTCACATAAATGAACTGCAAACCCCACCATGTTAAATGCTGATCCTTGGGGTAGCAAGTTAGAAATTCTACATATTGTACTTCCAGTTACTACCATGCTTAGAACTGTCTTTATGTATCTCTCACATGATAGAATACGGGTTATGGGGAAACTGATGGTAGAGTACGTGATCATGACCCCCCTATAGTAGCGAGCGAGGTCGCATTTTATATGCATACTTTGCCGTAGGCCATTATCCCGCATTTTTGTACGGATGT
The DNA here is from genome assembly GCA_029216955.1 of Iris pallida. Classification (NCBI taxonomy): domain Eukaryota; kingdom Viridiplantae; phylum Streptophyta; class Magnoliopsida; order Asparagales; family Iridaceae; genus Iris; species Iris pallida. Next base: position 8,634,874 of record JANAVB010005598.1, on the reverse strand, counting down.
ACACCTATGCTTGTTGACTTGTACGTATGTACATTTTATTTACATGTACCACAGTACATTGTACATCTATTGACCGATCACGTACCTGCTACAGTTTTAAACATTACATATACATCTGTTTCTATGACATATGTATCCTTGCCATGATAGACTATGTGATGCCATGCTTTCCAGTTATTCCTCTCATGTTCATTTCCATGTTTCATATGCTAGTTTGCTAGATTTAGTGCTTGCTCCCGTCCTGACAGGATAACGTTGTAGGTGTCCTTACTGAGGAGGAGTTACTCTGCGACTCATACTATGGGATTACTGCCGAGGACCCGGCTCTGCTTTACGAGGATGTTCCTGCGGGGAACCTCGCCTAGTTGTCTTTTGTTTACTTAGACTTTTGAGAGTAGACATGTATTAGACTATACCATTTTGTAACTGGACATGTGTCCAGTTTTACATTTCAGTTTACTTGTACTTGGACGTTCACTATATACGATAACTTTTGTGTTTGGAGCATTTATGATTCTTCTTTACTTATAGAACTGTTAGTACATTTAGTCTTATCCTGTTGTCTTTAGAATAGCTTACTACGTTTTATCTCAACGTAGGCTGGGCATGACTCGGCCTGGCCCAACAATTTGGGTAGCGGGTCGTGACATGTTTTTAGTGGTGGCCCATGCAGGTCCTGACTCAACTGTTTGGTTACGTTATTGTACCAAGCATGCCTGCAATTAGGAACTTAAGGTAATTAGACAACATTAGGAAAAACGCTTAGAACACTTAGAGGAATGCTAGGATTGCAACATAGGAAATACATCACATATTTGCTATTATAATTAGATTTTCTTGCATATGATTGCTTACTTTAAATAAGTCCTTATAAGTCTTTTATGTGTAAATTAGATGGTGCTTACTCGCTCGTCCCAGTATGTTACCCCCGAGAATGGGGCCCTCCATATCCAGTCAGCTGACCGGTTGACTGATACACCTCCACCTACCACATTTCCCCACTCCACAGATCCACAGACCCAGATACCACCTTCCACATCCCAGGCCCGGCAGGACCCGATACTTCCACCACCCCCTATCACTATACCCACCCAGGCTTCCGTCACACTCGACGGGACCCAGCTGCTCACACTGATCCAGGGGTTCCTAACAACCCATCAGGAGCAGACTACCCTACTCCGCCAGAGCATGGAGCGTTCTGAGGGACGTCCCGTGGTCCCACACATGTAGAGCCACGGCAGAGAGCGGGGACGGTCAAGGACTTCATGGGTCTGAATCCCAAGGAGTTCTCAGGGACTGAGGGCATAGTAGTAGCTGATGACTGGCTAGATTCTGTAGAGAGGAAGCTTCTGGGAGTTAGGATGCCGGATGATCTTCAGGTCGAGGCAGCAGGATTTCTGCTGATAGACTTAGCCGGAGTCTGGTTCAGGAATGAGCCATTGTTCGCGAGAGGTAGAGCCACCTGGGACCAGTTCAAGACCCAATTCAAGAAGAAATTCTTCTCGACCACTGCTAGAGTAGCCATGGGGCTACGATTCCAGAACATCCAGTAGGGGAACCGTTCTGTTGATGACTATGCGGGAGAGTTTAGTCGCCTGAGCCGTTTTGCTCCTAGTCTGGTTGCTGATCCAGAGGAGATGACCCGTAAGTTTTGCCATGGTCTAGTTCCAGACATTGGCATCCTTATAGTGGTGAACGGTACGACTGACTACTACCAGAGCCTAGAGTTAGCCCGGAGCATCGAGGAGCGTCTTCTGTCATGCAAGAGGCCGGCTTCTGTACATCATGAGGGACCGTCCAAGCGTCAGGCTTTCCAGCAGAAAGCACCGACGCCACCCCAGCAGACTTACCGTCCCTCTACACCACATCATCAGACCCCGCCAGTTAGAGCCCCGGGACCCCAGCAACAGCGGCAGCGAGGAGCTATATGTTCTTTCTGCGGAAGACCAGGGCACGACAGGTCCGTTTGCAGGAAGTGATTGGGACAGTGTTTAGTTTATGGGTCTGCCACCCATCAGCTTCGGAACTGTCCAGCGACGAAGGGACCTAGAGGACCACTCCCGACTCAGCAGCAGAGGTTTAGGCAGCATCTGCAGCAGCAGAAGGGACCTCAGGGGAAGGTCTATAGCCTAGCCATTGAGCCGGAGCCGGAGCAGGTTTCGGAGCCGGATTACTTAGCTGACGTCATCACAGGTCATATTTATTTGCATACTTTTCTAGCTGTATGTTTGTTTGATTCTGGTGCATCTCATAGCTTCCTGTCATTAGAGTTTATGCATAAACATCATCTAGTAGCTACACCTACTGCGGAGATTAGTAGAGTGATGACGGGAGGAGGACCAGTGCCTATTAGATCTATCTATAGATGTTCTATTTTTATAGCCGGGAGAGAGTTCAGAGGGCGATTCTTTGTGATGCCGCTCCCCGGTTATGATATCATATTGGGGATGGACTGGCTTAGCTATGCCCATGCATCTATAGATTGCCATGAGGGTAGTATTGTGTTCAGTCCCCCAGGCACAGCACCATTCAGTGTCAGGAGGACAGGGCCGGAGATCAGCCTAGAGCCGAACTGTTGTGCTACAGTCGGGGACGCAGCACCGCCACACCCTATCATTAGGGAGTTTATGGATGTATTCCCAGAGGATCTTCCAGGACTTTCGCCTGACAGAGATGTGGAGTTCACTATAGATCTAGTGCCGGGTTCATCACCAGTATCCCGGGCTTGCTATAGAGTGAATCCCAAGGAGGCCATAGAGATGAAAGAGCAGATTGATGACCTGTTGAAAAAGGGTTTCATTCGATCCAGTGCTTCTCCATGGGAAGCGCCAGTGCTCTTTGTGCCTAAGAAGGATGGTACAGTCCGGTTGTGTATTGATTACCGGGCCTTGAATGCCATCACTATCAAGAACAAATATCCTCTGTCCAGGATAGATGATTTGTTCGACCAATTGAGCGGGGCGAAGGTGTTTTCCAGGATAGATTTGAGATCCGGGTACCACCAGGTGAAGGTTAGGCCAGCAGACATCCAGAAGACGGCATTCAACACGAAGTACGGGCAGTACGAGTTTCTGGTGATGCCATTTGGTCTCACAAATGCGCCAGCTGTCTTTATGAACTTGATGAATAAGACATTTCACCAGTATCTGGATAAGTTCGTCGTAGTATTTATTGACGACATCCTGATATACTCGAAGACGCCGGAGGAGCATGCAGAGCACTTGTGGATAGTTTTGGGGATTCTGAGGCAGGAGAGATTGTTTGCCAAATTGCCGAAGTGCGAGTTCTTTTTAGACCGAGTGGAGTTTCTCGGCCATGTAGTCACTGGAGATGGAATCTCGGTGGATCCCAGGAAGATTGCTGCAGTTGAGACATGGAAGGCTCCGACGTCAGTTTCAGAGATCAGGAGCTTTCTGGGTTTAGCAGGCTATTACAGAAAGTTCGTCCAGGACTTTGCTAGGATAGCTGAACCCATGACGAAGCTGACGCGGAAGGACGCAGAGTACATTTGGTCAGAGGACTGCCAGGCGGCATTTGAGGAGCTGAAGAGGAGGCTGACGACCGCTCCAGTTCTTACTTTACCTTCAGGTTCTGGAGGTTTCACCATTTTCAGCGATGCTTCTGGGAAGGGGCTAGGATGTGTTCTACAGCAGCATGGGAAAGTAATTGCTTATGCATCTAGGCAGTTGCGGACTCATGAGAGAAATTATCCTACCCATGACCTCGAGTTAGCTGCGGTGATCTTTGCACTCAAGTTATGGAAACATTACTTATACGGAGAGCGTGTGGAAATCTTCACTGACCACAAAAGCTTGAAGTATGTGTTCACGCAGAAAGAGCTGAACATGAGACAAAGACGATGGTTGGAGTTGATGAAGGACTTCGACATCGATTTACAGTATCACCCCGGGAGGGCAAATGTGGTGGCGGATGCGCTGAGCAGGCATCCGATGGCATGGTACCTGATGATTGATCGGCATTTGCGGGAGGATCTGGAGAAGCTCGGTATCAAGCTAGTTCGGCCAGGATCAGTGATACAGATGATGGCACTTGACATTCAGTCAGGTTTGATGGAGCAGATCCGGGAGGCACAGTCTACAGATGAGAGCCTTCGCAGACTTCGACCCCAGGCATTAGCTGGATTGCTGGATGACTTCACTATAGCGGAGGATGGATCCCTGAGGCATGGCAGCCGATTGTGCATGCCGAAGGGAGAGCTAGTAGAGACAGTTTTGTAGGAGGCGCACCGATCGAGATATTTTATTCACCCTGGTGCTAACAAGATGTACCGTGACTTGCGGAAACATCTTTGGTGGCACGGGATGAAGAGGGATGTATCACGTTTCATCGCGAGATGCCTAGTTTGCCAGCAGGTCAAGGCGGAGCGCCAGAGGCCAGCTGGTTTGTTGCAGCCGTTACCCATTCCCGAGTAGAAGTGGGAACGTATTACGATGGACTTCGTTTCAGGGCTTCCTCGTTCCCAAGGAGGGAAGGATGCCATCTGGGTCATCGTAGACAGGCTGACGAAGTGTGCGCACTTCATACCCTTCAAGGTGGGGCTTTCCACCGAGAAGTTGGCGGAGCTATACATGCAGCAGATAGTTCGCCTATACGGAGTGCCGGTGAGCATCGTGTCAGACAGAGACAGTAGATTCACATCCCACTACTGGAGGAGCTTGCAGGAGGAGTTGGACAGTAGGCTCAAGTTCAGTACGGCGTACCACCCGCAGACAGATGGGCAGTCCGAGAGGACGATACAGAAGCTGGAGGATATGCTGAGGACTTGCGTGCTGGACTTCGGAGGATCATGGGAGAGCCATCTGCACTTGGTAGAGTTTTCATACAACAACAGCTACCAGGCCAGTATTGGTATGTCTCCTTTCGAGGCGCTATATGGACGACGATGTCGGATACCGCTCTTTTGGGATGATGTCGGAGACAGAGTTATGCTTGGGCCAGAGATGATCACGGATGCAGCAGAAAAAGTCGGGATGATCAGAGACAGGCTCAGAGTAGCTCAGGACAGACAGAAACACTGGGCTGATGCTAGTCGCAGGCCGATGGAGTTCGCAGACGGCGATATGGTGCTAGTAAAGATATCACCTACCAGAGGGACGATCCGGTTCGGACGAGGAGGGAAGCTGAGCCCCAGATACATCGGGCCGTTCGAGGTACTTGGCAGGATCGGAGAGGTAGCTTACAGGGTTGCACTTCCACCCAACCTAGCAGGAGTTCACGACGTCTTTCACGTATCTCAGCTGAGGAGATATGTTCCAGACCCCAGTCATGTGCTAGATCATTCAGAGTTGGAGGTCGGACCGAGCCTTACAGTTTCTGAGCTGCCAGTGGAGATATTAGACCGGAGAGAGAAGAGGCTGAGGAACAAGGTTATACCCCTAGTACGAGTAGCTTGGAGCCGTCACTCCCCAGGTGAATCTACTTGGGAGAGGGAGTCGGACATGAGGGAGAGATTCCCTTACTTGTTCGATCCAACCGCTGCGAGGGAACCACCCGTTCCCGCTTGATACCTTAGAGGTTAGTTTTGATCGCATCCTTAGTCATTTTGTTGCATTGCTTACTATGTTAGATTATTGTCGGGTCTTCAATCCTTGTGAATTTCGAGGACGAAATTTTTCAAGGAGGGAAGACTTGTAAGCCCCTGATTTTCAAATTCATTTTTAATTAGTGTTAATTAATTTTTAGTGACAAATTAGCCTTAAAATAATTATTTAGATTTTTAGGAATTTTCCTAGAATTTTTAAATGATTTTAAATAAGTTTTATATATTGAAAATATCAATTTGTAATTTATTTAAATGTTTTAATATCAATTTGCAATAATTAGAATTGTTTTAATATCAGTTTGTAAATAGTTAATTGTTTTAAATGCGGAATGCAAATTCTAATTTGCATTTATCTACCTTAGGGACCTATCTGCAATTACCTAAAACTACAGGGACCTAAACGAAATTCCTAACCCTAACTGCCCCCGACGACCCGGCTGACCGACGACCGCCAGCGCGCCCTGCCCCCGCCATTTCCGGCCAGACCGACCAACCTACGACCGCCCTAACCCCTCTATTTAAACCCCCGCAGCCCCCCGACCTAGCTACGACCACCACAACGCCCCACGACCACCCAGCCACCACCGTTCTTCCCCAAAAACCCTAACCGTAACCCTAACTCCGATCATCTACTCCGCCCAACCCCACCGACGAGCACCACCGCCCGCAACCACCACCATCAGACGCGCCGCGCTGAGCCGCGCCCAGCGCCACTCGAGCGCCACCGCCCCGACGCCTACTCCGCCGGCCAGCACTCTCAAACCCCCTGACTAGCCAGACACGTACGTGTCAGTTTGTGTTCGTGTCTATTTGTGTCTCGATTTAGCATGGGTGACTCGCCAGGACACGGGCAGTCTTTGGGTAAGCTTGGACACGGCCGAATCATTTCGTGCGTGTCGTGCTGAGTATGGATACAAGACTCTGTATCCCAAACTGTCAGGACACAGAGCGATATTTCGTGTTACTGTTTTAACAACTAAACCTAATATAACTAACCTAACCTCTAACTCTAACACTGAGCTCGGGCTGACCCCCTGGCCAGCCCGACTCGATTAAACACCCCCCCCGGCTCTGTTGGCTCGAGTTCGAGCCCTCTCCTTTCTGTCTTCTTTTCTTTTTCTGTTTCTTTTCTTTTTTTTTTCTTTTTCTTTTTTCAGTTTTATATATATATATTTATATATATATGTATATATATATATTAGTATATATATATATGTGTATATACTATTTTTTTTACAGTATTTTATATATATGTATATATTTTATAATTAGTAAAATTTTATATAAATATGTTTGTATTTATATATATATTCATATATGTATGTATTATGTATATATTTTCATGTATATATATATTAACATATATATACACTTTATTGTTAAGTATTTTCCTATATATGTATATATATTTATACATATATATGTATACCTTATAAATTAAGTATTTTTCCTTATATATCTATATATACTTTTGGCATAGGTATGTATATATTCTTTTGTACAAATTAGCCTTATTAAAATAATAATATTTATTTTGCACTATTACCAAATTGTATTTTTAGTATATTTAAATTACTGCAACCATTTGGTGTCCAAGCCTAGCATGGGTATTTGGGCTCAAATATGTTTTCACACATTCAAGACCTGTACAAGTCATATTGGACTTGATTCATGGCCTTGGGTCCTGTATTTGAACTTTGGTTCAAATTATATACATGGACAAAATACGCAGATAATTAATTATTGTGTGCATTGCTGTTTTTGATTTTCAAAAAAAATACTTAAAGTATTGCTAAAATTATGGAAAAATAGTTTTTAGATACTTTGTTAAGTTAGCTAATTTAGTATAATTTTTGTAGTATTTAATTTACTGTTTTGCCACTAGTTTGGCATATGAAACCAAAACTCATTTTCTGTATACTTAGGAAAACTGATTTCTATAAAATATTTGTACTGGTTAATAAATTCCAAAAAAATTATAATAAATTTCTATGATTAACAAGGATCACTTTAGTACTTTGCTTTAAGAAAAACTAGACTTTTTGCCTATCTCTAAAATTGTTAGAACACAATGATCTTTTGATTTATTTATTGATTAATTACGACTTGTAGCTTTTTGTGTTATTTGGAGTTTTAGTCGTGTTGGACCCCAACCCTCACTAGTGTAAAGACCCTAGAAAGTTAGTTAACATAGTGTGTCACCCCACATTGGTCTCCTATGCCAAGTCATCATTTTGGCTAGGTGCCCAGTCACAAGTCGTGTTTCACCAATTAGTGTCCTAGTGTTTTAGCTTAGTGTAAAACTAAGTTATTATATTTTACTTCTACAGCGACGAGTTACTGGACATCCATAGCACTGTTATCGCAGCTTGTTTTGTTTTGCTTTGCTAGAGGCAAGTACTTTCTACGAACTTTACATATTGTCACATAAATGAACTGCAAACCCCACCATGTTAAATGCTGATCCTTGGGGTAGCAAGTTAGAAATTCTACATGTTGTACTTCCAGTTACTACCATGCTTAGAACTGTCTTTATGTATCTCTCACATGATAGAATACGGGTTATAGGAAAACTGATGGTAGAGTATGTGATCATGACCCCCCTATAGTAGCGAGCGAGGTCGCATTTTATATGCATACTTTGCCGTAGGCCATTATCCCGCATTTTTGTACGGATGTACACCTATGCTTGTTGACTTGTACGTATGTACATTTTATTTACATGTACCACAGTACATTGTACATCTATTGATCGATCACGTACCTGCTACAGTTTTAAACATTACATATACATCTGTTTCTATGACATATGTATCCTTGCCATGATAGACTATGTGATGCCATGCTTTTCAGTTATTCCTCTCATGTTCATTTCCATGTTTCATATGCTAGTTTGCTAGATTTAGTGCTTGCTCCCGTCCTGACAGGATAACGTTGTAGGTGTCCTTACTGAGGAGGAGTTACTCTGCGACTCATACTATGGGATTACTGTCGAGGACCCGGCTCTGCTTTACGAGGATGTTTCTGCGGGGAACCTCGCCTAGTTGTCTTTTGTTTACTTAGACTTTTGAGAGTAGACATGTATTAGACTATACCATTTTGTAACTGGACATGTATCCAGTTTTATATTTCAGTTTACTTGTACTTGGACGTTCACTATATACGATGACTTTTGTGTTTGGAGCATTTATGATTCTTCTTCACTTATAGAACTGTTAGTACATTTAGTCTTATCCTGTTGTCTTTAGAACAGCTTACTACGTTTTATCTCAACGTAGACTGGGCATGACTCGGCCTGGCCCAACAATTTGGGTAGCGGGTCGTGACAGATATGGTCAACGACTAGAAGGCGTTGGCTCTACTAAATAGTGCTCTTCGCAAGGAGTGGTTGAAGGAGGAATTCTGGAAGGAGATGAAGAAGAAGATGGACATTCCGGCCTATAAGGCCAAGTGTGAGAAGGCAAAGGCTTCCCGTGCTAAGGGTGGTCACCACACGGGTGGATCCATCCCAATTTTAGAGCATTTTCGACTGCTAGTGAGTATTCTTATTTGTTATTTCTTCTATATTTAAATTTAATGTTTAGTTATAAATTGATATTTAATTGTTATAGTACGAGGAGGTCGCCAGGACAGGCGGAGATCCGAACGCCGTGGACTTCCCTAAAGTTTTTGAGCGTACCCATAAGCAAAAGAAGGATGGGAGGCTCGTAGATGATCGGACGACCAAAGCCTATGTAAGTTTTCCGAGTCCTATATCTAATTACATTTTTTTTGTCTTTACGTACTTAACTATATTTAGTTTACAGAAATAGTTAGTCCGAACTCTAATATGAATATTAACTCTAAATCATAACCCTAAGTAGCATTATAAATCAAAAAATAATTTAGGAGACGTATGCGGACGTAACCATAACAATACTTAATAGTAACTAAAATATGAATATTAACTCTAAATCTATTCACCTATATAAATATAGGAGACGTATGAGACTTCAGAGAGTTGAATCGGTGAGGGAGGGACTACCGAGGGAGGAGCTGGAACTAGTCAGCCACCGACGCCGGCTGTGAGAAACGACTTGTGGATACAAGTCGTTGGTAGAGGGAAAGGGGGCAACATGTACAGTACCGAATCGTTGGCATCCCAGCCGTCCATTTATTCCAGAGCTTCTATATCTCCACCACCTCTACCTCCACCTGTAGATGCACAGACCGACGATACTGCCGACACCTACACTTTGCGGCAGATTACACAGATTTTGTTGGGCCTACAGGGTCAGGTGACCCAGATGAGCGAAGTTCTAAGCACAGCATGTCTGATTTCTGTTGCTACTGCACCGGCTCTAGCTTCGACCTCAGTGCCTCCGACAACGTCTGCTCCTCCGACCACAGCGCCTACTACACCGGCTCCTCCTCCGACCACAACGCCTCTTGTCGTGCCGCCGACTCTTCCAGACGTTCCTGCCCAGGACGTACGACGGATCGTCACTTTGGTCCTTGGGCAGTTATATGCATACAGACGGCCGGCTATGCCTCCGCCACCTCCTCCACCATCATTTTAATGTTTGTTTATTTTTTTGTTGTATTTGACGATGTGTATGAACTTAATTTGTATCTATTGGAGTTGTTTGGATAGGCAATTGGAGTTCAATTTAATGTATATATTGGTGCTTGGGTTAATTTTTATATATATTTGGGTTATATTTGTCACTCCCGTTTTCCGTTATACGTATTTTCAGTATATGTGTACGAATTTCTGACGTTTGTCAGGTGACCCATAGTTAAACTTGTCTTGCTTAGCCTGATCCTGGTTTAATCTTGCCTTGGTTTATTTTGGTTCATCTTGGTACGGCTTGGCTTGGTTTGGTTTTGTGTGGTTTGAGATGAGAGGGGTTGATATATAAGTCAACTCTCCTCTCTCTCTCTTCATTACTTTCATTTATTTTCTTCATCTTTTCCATTACTCCTCTCCACCCACCAAAGAAAATCCTAGGCAAGTGCAACTTGCTTCATGATGGATCTCAAGTTTTATTTATCCATTCTCTTCTTCACTTGATTCTAAGCCTCTTTAGAACTTGGAGTTTTTAGTTTCCATAGATAGATTTTTGTAGATCTAAGTCTATAATTTTCTCATTTTTTTGGTTTTGATCTCTTAAACTTTATTATTTTCGAGATCTAATGGTCCTATGTTGTAGGAAATTTGATTCTACCTAATTTAGACCCTTGAAAGTCCCGATTTCGACTTATTTTGAGAGACTGATGGCCTTTCTAGTCCATGGGTTCTCATGAACATTTAGAGGCTGGTTGGAGAAGATGAGCAGTGCATGCTGGCACATGTATGCTGGCGCATGCATGCTGGCACATGCATGCTGGCGCATCCATGCTGGCACATGCATGCTGGCGCATCCATGCAGGCACATGCTGTCATGGCGTATATTGTGGATGGTGCCTTTTGGCCTATGGCGCATGCTGTCCCTGGCACATGCTATTCTGGCGCATGCTGTGGATGGTGCCTTTTGGCCCTTGGCGCATACTGTCCCTGGTGCATGCTGTCCTGGTGCATGCTGTGGATGGTGCCTTTTGGCCCATGGCGCATGCTGTCCTTTACACATGTTGTCTTGGCGCATGCTGTCCCTGGTACATGCTGTCTTGGCGCATACTGTCCTGGCACATGCTATCCCTGGCACATGTTGTCCTGGCGCATGTTGTCCCTGGCGCATGCTGTCCTGGCGCATGCATGCTGGCGTATGTTGTCCTGGCGCATGCTGTCCCTGGCGCATGCTGTTCTGGCGCATGCTGTCCTGGCGCATGCTGTCCCTGGCACCCCTTTTGACCACCTTGCGCTATTTCTTGCCATGATAATTCTTGTTACATTTATCCATGCTTGTCCCCTTGGTCCTTAGTGTAAGGTTGTGATCTTTGCTTGTACCCTTTATTTGACTTGTCCTGTGACGTCCCGACTTAATAACTTGTTGAGTAATATAAGGCTTGAACTTGATAAGATTTGACTGGACTTGACATGAACATGACATGATAACTCTTGATAGTGACCCGTCGTGGTGCACTCTTAACAAGCAACTTGACATGATAATTCTTGATAGTGGTCCGTTATGACGCACCCTTAACATGATAAGTAACCTGACATGTAATCTTGAATGTTGTTGCGACGGCTATCTTGACATGCTGAGTAATAACTCATCTTGACACCGTGGGTGATTGTTCTTGAATGTGCTTGTATAAGCTGTAACTTCCTTTCCCGAGTTTTCAAAAATTTTATCTTTATTATTATGTTTAAAAGTAATTTCGTCGACACTTTATGAATAATATTTTATGAATTAAACCTTTTACAAAAACTTGTTTTAATAAATATTATGAGAAGTGCTAATTGTATTTGAGAAGATAATTATATATAATTGAAGGACAAAAATAGTTACTGACTTATTTTTATAAAATGTACTTCTAGAAATATTGATATAATATTATCATTTATTTTATTTTATCCTTGATTTATTATAATGAGATTAGATAGTATTTTGAATAAGTTATTTTGATCAGTAGTAGATTAGATTGATCAATCTATGACTAATAATTGTGGTAAGGAATTTTCTAAATTAATTTATAATAGACTTTATTTTATTTGATGGAACTAGCTGTTTTTAGTTATTATGATGATAGTTTACTTGATTTGAATATGAATTAACATAACTTGATTTAATAATATAAACTAATATCTTTTAAATTTATTTTGATAATGTCGAAATATTATTAATATGATCAAATATTTGACTATAATTTGGTTCATGTAATTTAAAATTATCTAATAAATAGACTAAATATTTTAAGATAAGTATCCTAATATTTAGTTTAAATCTAGAATTCTTTTAAATCCTAATTGTGATAGAAGTCTTTCCAGTTAATTCTCATCTCTGTATGTACTATATGTATACATATCTTTAATCTCTCCATAATTAATCCTAAACACCAATACCCACATATATGCAGTAGCCGAGCAAGGCCATTCTCTACTTATAAAAAATGGAATTCCTTTATTTATAGACATGTCAACATCCCTCTTCCCTATATATACACCTTCACCACCATCCCAGTTCTTCACCGCGACCACTCCAGCCTTCACCCCACACGGCCACAGCCGCCGATCTCTGGACAGCGTCACCACTGTAGCATGCTCCACGGGCACAGCCGCTCCAGATCCGGAGTCCACGCGTGCGTGGAGCCCGATCGGTTTCTTTCCTGCCTCCTCCACCCTCGGCGCTCCTCGCGGGATCTGACAGCCATTGTAGCCGACCAGATCCTCACCTCTGCCTTGCGCCGACGACCCCGGATCTGCGTCTGCCGCTGAAGCGGAGAGCCGCCGCCGTGTCAGCCGGAGTCGTCGAGCCTACGTTGGCCTAGTTTCGAGCGGCGTCATCGCTCGTGTGAACCCAGGAGGCCCTCGCCAGCTCCTCCGCCGCTGGCCGAGGATATCCCGCGCCCTCGTCGGTTTTCGGCCAGCCTCGAACTGCCTCCCCCTTCGCTTCGGTGAGCACTCCCCAGCCTCTTTATTTTTACCTTTTGTCGAATTTACTCTATTAATAAGTGGGTTGACCCCTGATGTTGGAACTTCGTGAGAAAGCAAAGCCAACCTTCTATCCTCCTAAAAACTTTCATAATTAATAAGGTTAAGCCACATCAACTATTAAAGCATATGCCCCTGAACCTTAAGTACTTCACAAAACTCTTTTTAATTATAATCTAGTTTAATAGTTGTGTGCACCATGCACATGGAAAGTCCATGCACCTAGGAAAGTCCAAGCACGTAGGAAAGAAAGTAAGCATAACCAATATTTTTAAGGCCCTTAATACTTCTTTAATTATGTATTTTATTTTGGATCAAAAATAATGTTTAGTTATTAAATAAGTTTTGATAAATATTTATTTATATTAATATTATTATTACATTGGGTACATTGATGCTTGGAGTTGTTGTGATAATTATTTAGCATACTTTTACATAATCCCCTCCCTATTTAGATATTTCAATATAAATACTTTTAGTTATTTAATAATTACTTCTCTAGCCCTAAAATAGTATAAGTATTATATATAATATTACATTTCTATAGTATTGTATACATTGTTATATCCCTATATGGTATTTTATCTAACTTTTCTCCTTCATTTAGAATTTTAGTATATTTATTTACAGGCATAATTGATAGAATATAATATATTTTATATTTTTAAAATGAATTAGATTAAATATGTCTAAACCTATATTTACTATATGTTGTTAAACAAGCTGTTGTTTTTTTTCCTTTGAACTTATAGTAATAAACTATTTATAAATTGCGAATAAAACTGTACCTATTTTCATATATTATGTTTGACTAAAAAGTATATTTTTGCCCCAAATGTTTTCTAGATTTTATATATTTTTCTAAAAGTATTTTGCTAGTAAAATATAGTTTCTAATATTATAGGTATTTTCTTGAATGGGCCTCAAAATAGTTATAATGCATTCTGAAAATAAGTTTATATATATGTTTCTAAATGAATAATTTATAAGTATTTTTCTAAATAAGAAATCATCCTTTTCTGAACCAAAATTTTCTCTCCGATTAGACTATTCTTGATCATGACTAATTGTATCCCTATTTTCTTTGCGAATATGAATTTTTGCTGTCACGATCCGGTCCCAATTTCTTGGGTCGAATCGGATCATGCCCAGCCTGTACCGTTGTTGAGACGGCGGCAGTAAGCTGTATCACTCATGCAGGTAATCAACAACACAGACTAATTGCCACAACTTAATATTTCGATAATTAAAAACTTGTCCAACAAAAGTTACAACTGATAATAGAAATAGTCTTTTCAAACAACAACAACTGGAAATAGAAAATGACAACAGCTAAAAGATAGACTCGTCATCTCCAAGATCAGCATCATCTGGTAGCACAGTTCGATACAACTCAGGGTCGTAATTACTACTAATCAGTAGCTCTGCATCCTCAATAGAACCTCAAAATGTTGTCTCCAGTCAGGAGGGAGCAAAGTACAATTCATGATAATTTAACAATTGAAATAATAATAGAGTTAAGCACTTTTAAACAATTTGAAAATAGTTTTCCAGCAGTTAAAACATTGTAATGTGAATAGGTAATGAATATGACCGGATTGGGTTGTACAGTTGTATCCTATTGATACGATATGGCTTATCTCCGTGTGTATGAGGGATAAGCTAACACAGTCAGTATACTACTTTGGATGTGGTCATACTCATTACACTACTCCCCCAGTACCCAACAGTCAATCAGTCAATGCTCTCAGAGAGAGTTTCGTGTTGCATCGTGGTTTAAACTTACAATAAAACGATTACTAAATAATTGTAAACTACCACAAAATATACTTGCCTTTGTTTATGACTGGTTTCGATATTGGTTCCGGGATGATGCTAGTACAGTCCTCGAAACCCTACAATTGAGAATTCCTGACTTAGCACCAATATTCAATCCAGATCTAGGTGTGCTAGTTACAATCTCTAGTATTTGTCCTAATCAAATTTTAGGTTATTTACAACCTTACTTTAGAACGCTTATTGAGGTGAGTTTCTAACTTACGAAGAAAAATCAATTTGACATTTTATTGGAAAAATCGTATTTTCCAATTTATATGATAAAACTTTGTATTTCATTATATTATTTAAAAATAATATTTTCTTTAAATGAGAAAAACGTGAAATTTGTTTAAACAATAAACTTGTAATTTTCCTAATTTATTTAATGTGAGAAAATAATATTAATTTTTCCTATAAAATAATTATTTTACTATTTTACGTGTTTACGTCAACCATACCAAAAAGAGTAAAAATTACACTAACTTATTACAAAACTACAGAAAGTAATAAAAGCTGGGCTTATGCCCTTTACAGACTTTTTACATAAATTTAAATAAGAAGAAAAATATTTGTTAGTCTCTAAAAATTATCCTACAAACTAATCACAAAATAAAACTAGTAATTAAATTAAATTAAATTAATTTCGAGTCTCAGACTTTGGTCCAATCGTCAAAATAGCTAATGCCTCAACGTTCGGTAAAACCGGTTTCGTTGCATTTCGCTAGGGGCCCATGGACCGGTACGGTCGTCGCCAAAAAATCCAATTTAATAAACCATTTCGAAAACCAGTTTTGAAAATCATATATAAAGTTTTATGAAAATTGGGCAGCATTTCCTCTATATTTGGGACAACCCAATACTGGAAAAAATGTGCCAACAACACACAAATAATATCCCAAACCAGGGAAACTCCAATTATTCAATCCACCAATAATATTAACCCAAAAATAATATCGAACCCGAAAATATAACCACAACACAAAATATACATCGGAAATTTCCGAAATCAAAATCGTCTAAACCGAATCCCGTAACGGGATCGGGTTCCAAAATCATCATCGACACAAAGATGAGGGACACGGGAATACGAGATATACCTCGGGTGCTCGGCTAGAGCTCTCTGTATATATTATACACATATACTTATGTATATATTTATTATACGTATACGTACATACATATATTATATACATACAGATATATACATATTTATATACATATTCACCTATACACATATATTCACATATACATTTATATATCCAATTATTTACTCTATATATATATATATATACACTACAATTTAGGAAAAACGTCTACTGGGTTACTGACTTAAAATAATACCACCCAATGCATGTCTATACGGTCGTTTCGGGATGCACTACATAACTACCTAGGCTTGGGCTTGGTTTGGGTCCAGCCTGGCCAATTTGGTTCAACTGGGTCACTCAACGTCAAATAATATAATAATAATAAATAATTAACTATTTATAATAGTCATGTCACAACTTGGTCTGGTTTTCCTAGTTAGGACATCCCTATGGCTAGGTTTCCCCGGGCATGACTAGTACATTAGTCAAGGCACACTGCTACATCTTCCGTGCCACCAATCCTAGTCGTCTAGTACTTCAAAACTCAACTATGGCTAGTGTCGTCTACTGTAATAATTAACTAAATAATTATTTACAAAATGCTAAAAATCTTATTTAACTCAAATAAATAAAATAAAAAAAATATTTCCAAAATTTCGGGAAGGGGAGCTACAAATCTACCCACCTTAAAAATAATTTCGTCCTCGAAATTCAAATTCATAACTATTTCTTAAAATTCAAAGTCTAGTATTCCCTTAATCTCCTCAAATTTAATTTCTCAAAATATTTTATGGCCTTCTCTAGTCATTTGGTATTTACGAAATCTCGGGGACTTCTACCCACCTTAGGTCACACTACTCCCTTGAAATACGGGTCACTAAAATCTTATATTCCTCTAACTAGTGACTAATAATTCTACTAAAAATTATCTAGGACATATGGCAACTATAATCCTTATATCTATAAACAACCAAGCATTCAATAGTCAAGCAATATTATACTATAATTTAGGAGTTTCTGATGAATTCTAGACAGCACGATTATTCGTCACCCCGGAATAGGAAGGGACGAGAATCAATGGTACGGAAAGCAAGGAAGTATAATCGAGAGCAAATATGGAGTTTTCAAGGACGTAGAGAATTTCCAGGAGAATTTTCAAGGCAGTGTGGATTGAGATTTCTAAGGGTTTAGTCAGTTGCGCAGGCTCGTACCAGTACAGTTACGTAACCGGTACGATATGCTCTGACCTGCATGGGCCACCACAAAAACTTGTCACGACCCGCACCCGCTTTTCGGATGCGAGCTCGTGAGCAAGCCAGCTACGTATCGAGCGGACTCCAGCCCGACTCGAGTACGTATAAGCTGTCAAGTCATGGTATCATATCTAATCTAAACTATATCTCAATCCACATGATTCATATAAACAAGAATGAACAAGTACGGGTCATGGTCTGCAGCCCATTAGCATATTGTTCGATTAGACTCCAAGAATGATATGAGTCTATAAATAAGCAGAGTATAACATGGTACTGAATATAAAGTACGAAGGATAATAAAGAATATCACAAGCAAATACCTGTATCATATATCGCAATCCTCTACCATCCTGCTCTGCTAACTAACTCCATGCAGTCGCTAAACCTGAAGAGATCATCAGGTCCTCAGAGGACTAGCAAGATACATAATATACAAGCCAACATGTAACAATAAAAAGAAGCAAGAAACAATCAAGGGTATCCAACGAGACAAAATGAACCAAGACACAAGATCTAAACACGAGGATCCTAAGACACTGGCATGCCATACTAGAAATGGCTGGCTATAAACTGCAGTCAAGGCAAGTACTCACAATCTATAGTATCTCAATCGCTGTCAAGGCAAGTACACACAACCAAGACGGTAGCCAATCCTAGTATAAAATCCTATAGACCGTAGCCAAGGTAAGTACTTCCAATCTATAGAATGTCAAAGTCAAGTCCTACTCAAGTTATGTCAAGTCAAGTCAAGTTATAATCAAGTCGAGGGAATCGTGGTGTAGGACTAGACGACTCTATCAAGCAATACATATGAGACTATCACAGTGTAACAGGTAGAAAAATATCATAACAGGAAAGGAACAAGAACTAGAAACATGTAAAGTAAACTATAACAGGGAGGAGTGTACTAGACATGGAATAAAGCAATCACGAAAGTAAGGAAAAGAACCGCATCGAGATGATGAACATGCATATAAATTATACTGTACAAGTTGGCAAGATATACTTGCCTGGGGGTTGCACGGAGAACCAACAATGTATCGCCAATCACAAATCAGAACGTCCAAGTCAACACAACTGTCTCCAAAAGCTGAAATAAATGTTACCAACATTCTCAGAATAGTCAAATTAGCTAGGATTGCCTGTCTTTAAGTCCAATTCTGGACACAGGGGCAAAACGGTAATTTCGGGCAAAAACGATGTCCGCCGTTGGACCCGCTTTGCACCGAAAAGCGTGCAAGAGTCAACGGTCTCTAAAGTCGTCAAACTACATGTTTACGGATCCAGTTTTCCGATACGAACCCAACCGTATGTCCAGAGTTGGATTCCGGCGGACCGTGCACAAAATTATCAGTTGAGTGGAACCGTGGGGCCCGCAAAACGGTGATTTTATCAACTGTCTCAGAATCGGAGAAAACTTGGCATACAGGACCAGAAAAATGATACGGTCCTGTTGGCACAAGTTTCGTCTCGATCTGACGAGCGTGCACAAAGTAATTGAGAAACTTGTACGGAGGCCGATACAGTGAATTTCGACGGATACGCATCAAATTCGTCGCGCACACGCGACCAATTTGAATTCTGCCAAAGCCCATACGACCACAAAGCCGTTACGCAGCTTTAGATGCCTTCGGTTTATGACCACGTCGCCCGGTTTGGCGGGACGCACGTCGTGTGGAACAATTTTCTAGTTTTGAAAACAGATTTTTGGAAAACTTTGGGATTCGATTTCTCGACGCGTAGTCGATGAAATCAACTCCTGTGAGTTGGGTTGTGAAGCCCTACATGTTATCTAAAAGTGTGTTCAAGTGGAATTCCTAATATGGTATTAGATCGATCGTAATCGGTCTTCGAACATGGACATTTGGACTGTATTTGCTCTGTTTTGGAACGGGTTTTTCGATCGACTTTGGGTCGATTTCCTGGATTGGTCGTGCGATTTTAATCAGAACAAAATCAGAGGAGGTTGAAGGTGGTTATATCAGGATCATACCTGAAGAATCATCTGAGAAAACGATGGAGCAACGATCGTGAACTTCGATCACGAAGTCGGCTTCCCCGCAGCAACTTGCTGCTGTTGATCTCTGCGCTGGTGCGCACGCGTGGAGCTCTCCGGCGACTCCGTCACCGGCCGACGGCCGCCCACGGCGGGGATGGCGCATGCACGGGTGGTACGCCTAGGGTTGGTGGCGGTCGCGGCGTGTAGTAGTTAGGGTTTTGAGGTTTTCGTTTGCCGACCTTCTCGTTCCCGTCTCGGCTATATATGTACTGCTAACGAACGGGTGCTCGAGTTTGTTTCTGTTGGCCGAGCTGTTGGGTTGGCCATGTGGACCGGGTTGGGACCCAGGGATAGCTGGGCCGGGCTTGGAGAAAATTAGGTCGGCTGTGTTTTGCTGTTGTTGTTTCGGTTTGCTCGGCTGCTCTTCCCTATCTATTACATACGGTTATAGCTATCACAGCTGCTATTCTACAGTGGGTTGGTTGAGGAGGTTTGGGCTGGGCCTTAGGGGCATGTGGGCCTGGGAGCTGAGCTCGGGCTCATGGAGAGTTCGGGTTGGGCCAAGCCTGGGATAGGCTTTTGGCTGCTGGTTTTATTAATGTAATTATAGAACACACATAATTAGTTAATACCCAGATATATAATATATAGATATAGATAAATATAAATAATATAGATATATAATAGAGAGATAGATATAGATATATAGAGATATATATATATATATAGATATCTATATAATAGATATATACACATATATATATACACCTATATACAAATATATAATAATATTTATATATAAATACATAGATACCTCTCTGTATATATTATACACACATATACTTATGTATATATATTTATATATACGTATACGTACACACATATATTAATACATACAGATATATACATATTTATATACATATCACCTATACACATATATATTCACATATACATTTATATATCCAATTATTTACTCTAATATATACACTACAATTTGGGAAAAACGTCTACTGGGTTACTGAATTAATTAAATAATACCACCCAATGCATGTCTACACGGTCGTTCGGGATGCACTACATGACTACCTAGGCTTGGGCTTGGTTTGGGTCCAGCCTGGCCAATTTGGTTCAACCGGGTCACTCAACGTCAAAAATATAATAATAATAAATAATTAACTATTTATAATGTCATGTCACACTGGCCTGGTTTTCCTAGTTAGGACATCCCTATGGCTAGGTTTCCCCGGGCATGACTAGTACATTAGTCAAGGCACACTGCTACATCTTCCGTGCCACCAATCCTAGTCGTCTAGTACTTCAAAACTCAACTATGGCTAGAGTCGTCTACTGTAATAATTAACTAAATAATTATTTACAATGCTAAAAATCTTATTTAACTCAAATAAATAAATAAAAAAATATTTCCAAAAATTTGGGAAGGGGAGCTACATGTTCCATTCCTGACTGGAAACCAACATTTTCAGGTAGCCGTGGATTCACTTAGCTTTGGGAGATACGGGTGTACTTGCAGACATAAACCTAGAATAGATAGCGGTTGTATCATTTTCATAAATTGTGAAACTTGTATTTTTTAATTATTAAATATTGTAAATGTTGAAATCAAATCTAGAAATGTGAATGAGCAATAAACTTATTTTGAGCATCTATTCTTGCGGGCTTGACAGCGTTCTACCGCCGACTCTGCGGCGTAGGCTGGCTTGGACACATCTCGTATCCAAAAGCGGTACGGGTCGTGACATAAGCTACCAGTCTTGTCTCACATCATGTCTAGGACTTGCATCCCTGGTTACCAAGGTCAGGGATTCATACTGAATCTGACTAGGTTACTAGATTGATCAAAGTAGCTCATATAAAAGATGTTTCCAGTTACAGGCGATCCCGTTATCCCGGCCACACCTGATGGACTTGTAGCCTGCCGACGAGTAGGGAACATTTCCAGCCCACTGTCATGTGGGATACTTCTTGAAACAAGTAATATGCACACTGTCATGTGTTGCACTCAAAGTCACCTAATAATTCTTGATAACTTACATGAACCTCGCCTGGATAACCTGGATAGCTGCAGGGCTTGTGACTGCCGAACATCATTGCATCTTGCTAGTGACTAGGCTTGTGATAACCTTAGTTATTAAAGTATCAAGCCGTACTCTTGCTCGGCGTCGTAAATGTTAGATGAAGTCCATCCTGTCTAGTCTTGTACATGGCTATCTCAGGACATGCTTGCTTACGCTTTACTCTAGCAATAAATGGCTAAGACCCGGTTCTGTTCAGGCGAAGGGTTACAACCTCGGTCCTTGTTTGGTTTAAGGATTTAAATGGCTTCCAGAATAGTT
Organism: Iris pallida; assembly: GCA_029216955.1. Classification (NCBI taxonomy): domain Eukaryota; kingdom Viridiplantae; phylum Streptophyta; class Magnoliopsida; order Asparagales; family Iridaceae; genus Iris; species Iris pallida. Next base: position 8,613,223 of record JANAVB010005598.1, on the reverse strand, counting down.
TCTTGTCTCTTGTCATTTGTTGCCTTATTTATATTTCATGTCTTCTTGTTATTTCTTGTTTATGTTCTGACATGCTGGTTTTTAGTTCTTAAGTGAAGCCTCCCTTGTGGCACTGCTCTTCTGGGGTCTGACCCAGCTGGTTTGTATGGCCAAATTCAGAGCAGCACCCGAGGATCTCCCAACCTTCCAGCCAGATGGTGAACAGCTAACGTAACCTGGCAACGAGTGATTTTTATTTTGCTCTTCCACTCTATTATAAATTATTCTTTTGAGGCGTTTAGCCGCCGAACAAGTGTTAGCTCGTGTTTGCCATTGATTATCTAAGAACAGAACAGTTTTATGGGAGGACTGAACTTTGATTCACAATACAAACTCGCTCGTACAAGAGAGCCTAGGAACAAACAAGGAAAAGTAATCTAAGTACAATTGTTTAGTTTTAGATTCTGGGGGACGGTAGAGGCTCGGAAAGTGATATTAACTCTGCCTTATCCTTGGACGATCGAACGCGGCCTTGGCTCCGGTGAAGAAGTGCTCTCTCTCTCTGTGGGATGCTCTGTGTATATCTCCTGCTCTGTGTGCTTTTCCTCTCCGTGTCCGTGTGCAAAGGAATAATCCCCTGCTATTTATAGGACTTAGTGATGAGTGGGGTGTGCAGTAACTGCGCCTTGAAAAGTTGGCGGTTGGGGATTGGTTAAGATTAACCTTGATCTGTTTGTTGGAAATCAATCGGGCTATTATGTTGGTTGCAATAAATTTGCATTGTTATGATTGTTGGTTGCAATAAATCTGGGGGATAAGTCTTAGTCAATCTTCTGCCACGTGTCCCAACTGCCATTATGCTGTGAGCCGCATGAACGGGGCATCCTGGCAGAGCCACATGAGTGTGGTCTGGTAATTGAGCCGCATGAGGGTGGACTCACAATCGAGCCGCATAAGGGTGGCCCCCCAACTGAACCGCATAAGGGTGACCCCCAAACCGAGCCGCATGAGGGTGGCCTCTAACTGAAACCGTATAAGGGTGGCCCTACAACTCGAGCCGCATAAGGGTGGCCCCCCAAATGAACAACCGCATAAGGGTGGCCTCCAACTG